>JAPMOR010060073.1:209922-259525 GCA_026543865.1 Argiope aurantia
ACACACACACACACACACACACACACACACACACACACACACACACACACACACACACACACACACACACACACACACAAAATATAGCAGTAATCGAGGAAAAAATTATTATTATCTATAGATTATTTTATTCATTGAATATATAAAAACCTACTCTTATATAATTTATGTAGCACATTAAATTAGTTTGTTCAAAATGAATATTTATTTAAATTTCATTATTAATATATGGTCAATTAAATAATACCCAGATTAGATTCTTGCATAGTATTATGAAAACTTTAATATATTAATATATCTGATGAGTTAAATATTAAAATGTTTTTTATATTTGTTGCTCCCATGCAAGTTACTAAAAGTTGAAAGCTTTCAAATAAGGGCAATAAATCAGTTAAAAATTGAATTCAGTGAAATTTTATAATGGAAAAGGAATGCTATCTAAAGGATTTTTGTCCTCTCTCCAAATATCCGATTGAATGCGTCAATAAATAATAAATAAGAAGAAATGAAAAAATTAAGAAAGAGTTTACTTAAATTTTTTATTGAAAGGAGTAGAAATTTTTATATATTTCTTAAAGATTCATCTGGTTTGAAACTTTTTCTATCGAGTTCACTTCTTAGAAGTTTCTATAAAATTAATTGTCAAAATTATATATCAAAATTATATATCGAAATCCCTTCAGACCGGGAATCTGAGTAGAGGCAGTTGAATAGTTTTTGATATTAATTTTTAATATGCAATAGTATTTAACCTTCTATCATTTTAGAACAAAAACAAAGGAGTTGGTTCTTTTTTTATAAGTTTTACAGAAAATAAGAATTTTCAAGCATATGAATTAGTTCTGTTACTTCGTAACTGTCTATGAAAATCTAAAATACAAGGGGTGTTGAAATGAAAAGGTGCAAAACGTCGTAACAACGTAACCTTTAACAAATTTGCCGATCCTGCTATGGGGGAACGTAGTGAGACATCCAGGGATGCGATTGCCGTCTCCGGCGCATGTGCTGGCGCCCACATGAGCAGGAGAGCAGAGGCTCTTATAAAGAGCGCCGTCCAATCGACATGGCATGAATTCCTCTAGCACAGAAGAACCCTTAACTCCGATGTGTACTGTGAGACACTCCGAAGATTATGCAGGTCCATCAAGAACAAAAAACCGGGGCTACTCACTGAAGTTGTGGTTCTGCTGCACGATAACGCGCGTCCACACGTCTCCAGGGTCACACATGCGGAACTGGCCAATTTTAAGTGGGAGCGGCTTGATCATCCGCTCTACAGCCCGGACATGTCACCCTGCAATATTCATGTGTTTAGTCCCCTGAAAAAACATCTAAAAAGGAAGCGCTTCAACTCGGACGGCGAACTCAAGGACGCTGTGTAGGACTGGATCTCGTCACCGCCGCAGCAATTCCGGGAACAAGGAATCCTTCGCTCGTTAATCAATGGGATCGTTGTGTTCAGGCCTTTGGTGTATACTTTGAATAAATACCCGCAGTGTCGTTTCGTACCTTTCTATTTGAACACCCGTTGTAAATCTCAAATGGAAAGAAAAATGAAATTCCTGTTATATAACAATGCACGAAAAAAAAGTCGAATTTGGGATTTACTTAATAATTAATGAACGTTTTGAGAAATTAAAAACGACATAATGGTGTTGATTCGCTTATGCTTAGATTCATAGAATATTTTGAATTTATTTTATGCAAATGGCATGCTTTGAAATTTCATATTCTGAATTCATAATCAATAAAAAATACCTTTGATATATTTCATAAAGAAAATAAAAAATACAATGAAATGATTTAAAATGAGGCAATTCCTGACAGGTTTAAAATATTGTATACTTGAGCCAAAGATCAATTTTTTGGAATATTTGTTATCAAAAAAAGAAAAAGAAGAAAAAAAACTTGTCTAAAAATTAAATTATAACATCTTCCCAATGTGAAATTAATTATAAAGGACTCCGCGATTCTAAAAGGTCACCGGTTTTAATGGGTCGTGGATCTTGCAATTCATATATTGCATTTCCATAAAAGTAGTAATATTATTGATATCTTAATAATAATTTGAATGATTTTTAAAAGAGCAGGATTTCTTTTAAAAATATTTCTTCAATTCCTAAAACTATTCGCCGATATTATTAATTTAATAATGAGGAAATTATTTATAAACAGAGAAATTTTTAACAGAAAATTTAAAGTTATTCTCAAAATCGGATTAAGTTTATTGAAATCCCACGATTTGAAAATTTGGGGCTTCTGAAAATATACATGTTTTTTTTTTTTTTTTTTTTTTTTTCTTCTTCTTCTTTTCAATTTATCAGTCATAGCATTTCAAAATGATATAATGATTTTGTATACTTTTGATATTTTTTGTTAATATTAATAATAATTACGCTTTATAAATAATTTACTATTCGTTATCAATAAGTTTTATTCATTTTTATTGAACAATTAAAATACTTTGAATCCAATCATTTAAAATTTGACATAACTCTCTAATGAATTTAAATGAAACAAAATTATTTCATGAAATGGGTGTTTATAAGATTATTTTCAAATTCCAAACTATGAAACAATTTTTTAAAAATTATTTTTCCTTTTTTAAAAAAATAATTACTATTTTACCTTACGCTTACATGCATCGAAAATAAAAACAATAATTGCCTATAAATATATACTACGTAAAATACAAATCTATTTCATATTTTCCTTTAAAAATAATTCAGATTTTCAAATGCATCAGTAGTATTTTTTATTATATATTATATAAAGTGCAATATGCTATTTAACATGTTTTCCTGCATTAAAATATGCTAAAGATAGTCATTTTTTAAAGTTTTATATATTTATTTTGCATTTCAGAATTTTTAACTCCCGTTAAGCAAAATAAAAATTACTTTGATTCGTTTGATACATAATTTTTCGGTTTAACTCACAAGCTTTCTTTTATTTAATATTTTAATGAAATTATATTTTAAAAGTATATAATATATAGTGAATTGTATAATAATGAAATTATATAATATATAGCAAATTATATAGTATTTATTTGCTATTATAACTGAAAATCAGTTTAAAATATCTGTTTGAAATTTGGCACATGCTTTAGTTATAATATTGCCTAGGAAATGAATCAAATATCTATTTTAAGATGATTTATTGTGGAGTTGCGCAGGCTTTAAAATTAAAAAGCAATTTGAAATTCAAAAATAAAAAAGAAGATTTTACACTTGGACACTTCTATACTTAGCAAATTGGCAAACTTTTGTTTAGACCCGTTTTAATTATTATATGTGGTGAAGGTTAATCCATTCTGATCACTTTTTATTAATTCACAGTATATGTAGAAAAGGCTCAAATGAGTGCAAAAGATCCCCAAAATTTCTCAAATATTAGAAAAAGGAAAGCATTTATATTTATAAACATTTAAAAAAACGAAACATTACACTATTTTGTATTATTTATTACGTTTAAATCTAAGCATCATATAAAAGTATGTTTACTTTCTGGATTAAATGAATTTCATTTTCGGACGATTGATGCCTTCTTAAATTACAAAAAATTTAAAGTTAATTTTCTTCCAAACTACAATATATTTCAAAGCTGAACTGAAAATATCTTCAAACAATATATTTCAAAGCTGAACTTACACTGAAAAAATATTCTCAAAGATAAATTAGGAACACATTTTATCTTTTCGTACAAGCATTTAACCGACTCTAACATTGTATTCAAGTTACATTCTTGGTTGTTCTACTTTGAGTTGAGTTGCATTCATTTTTATAAAACAGAACACTCCCGAGTATCCGACCTAATGCGGCGGAAGGGCAGGCCGGATAACAGAAAAGGCGGATAGTCCCAAGTTTTCTATGAACTCATTTCTTTGCCACCAATACCAGAAGACAAAGTTTTTAAACCAAAACTCAATGCTATAAAACGTGTTTTTCGCTTAAATTCCAAAGCTTCTTCCTGCAATATTGACCCAGTTATAGGTATACCTTTTCCTTTTCAGTGTTTAAATAAAGCTTCCTCAACTTCTTATGCTTACCTTTCAGCACAGATTTTTTTTAAAAAATTTTTTCTTCACTTCCACTAGCTTATGCAACACACCACTTTTCAATTTTAGCTTGCTTTTTTTTTCTAGTCCTCCACTGTACTTTCCCCAACACCTATCATCGCCATTTTATTTTTTGCTGTTGCACCCGAGTCTAGTCACTATTTGGTGCGTAATTTCTCCTCCATAGCCACTACAACTTCTTTTCGTTAATCACCCACTTTGAAATCTTCACCGTAGTACACTTAAAAAGAACATTGAGTTTATCCCCAGAACAATTTACGAATACTGTACGTACTGTGCAGTTATAAACAGGAACAATGGCGATTATTAAGGTCCGTTGCACCCTGGTGAAACGATGAACGAGCAGAAGGCTGCTCTTTCATATCACAACTTGTGTTTTGCACACGACACATTCGTTCGTTGCAGATACCCGCTTCCCATTCCCTAGCGATGTTGCCGAAGCAATTTAATTACGTCATTTAATTACGATAAAAGAAAATTAGATCGGATAGTACGGAAGCCGAATAGTCACAAACCGGATAACAGAGAGTGTACTGTACATTAAAATCATTATTGCCAAATTATTATTATATAACAGATATTAAGAAACACCTTGACTTTTCTATGGGAATTAAGATCTAGCGTGTGAAAGTATTAAATGGAATTTCATCCAGACATTTTGCGAAGTGTGTTACATTTTAAACAAGGCATCGTTCTTAAAATGCTGAATAGAAATCGGCACTGTGCAATAGATTACAGAATAGGGAAAATCAATACTGAGGGTCATTTTGCGCCTAAAAGATCCATCAGTTTAAACCCCATCCTTTACTACCTTTTAGGACTCGAACTTGGGAGAAACACGATCTAGAAAAAAAGGATACATTTTTTTTTTCCATTTAAATTGGGAAAGTACAAAACTCATGAGGAAAGACTTGGATATGTTTTTTCCATACCATTCTCTTTCAGATATTTGCAGTTTTATTTGGCTTTCGGCTTCTTATATCTTTTTACAGTTTTTGAATTAAAGAAATATAATCATAATATTTTTAATTTTTAGCAAATTTTAAACTAATAATTAAAAAAATCTTTTGTAAACCACTCTCGAATACATTCGATTTACTAATCTTGATTTTGACACATCCTTTACTGTATCACTAAAATGCTGATTATATTATAATTAATTTCAATTTAATTTTTTAAAAATAATTTTAATCAAATTTAATCAAATTATTATAGACTTAATAATTAATGTGTAAAAACATTAATTAGCTGATTTAATGTAAAAAACAAAGCTAGAGTACAAGATCACTGGAGATTATGCTATTTTTTACAAAAATAAAAGTTAATGATTATAAAAAAATGTGTTGTAAAAGGTATTTGGCTGGATTATTTAACTGGAATTTTTTCATTTACTAAAAAAACTGCATTCCATTTAGTGATATTAATAACCTAATTGAATTTGCTGTTTAAAATATAATATCATTAAATTATTCAAAGATTTTCGATTGAATGATTTCTCAAATATTTCCAAATGCAGTACACCCCTCCCCCCAAAAAAAATTATTCAAAATAAATACTTATGTAGTTGAAACAGACACAGGAAAACAGAAATGAAAGTTTATGACAGAAAGAATTACGAAAGGTCAACTTTTCAATCAAAAATTGAAATATTTATTTAAACTTCGTATTCAGTAGCAAAACAAATGGCATTTTGGCAAAACAATCATTTGTTCCATTTCAACAATTTGCTTTAAAATATAAAATAAACTCATTACTAAACAACTACTTTTCACTGTAGCATCTCACTCACTAATGACTCCCTGGTTACCTTTGCCACTGGAGCGACACCGTGCAGTTAGTCCATCTTGATTTTTAATCAGAAGCAGATTTAGGTAGTTAGCGGCAGTGCACAGTATGAGGCCAATCTTTTAATAAATTAGTCAATTTCATTTCACATTTCAACTCATTTTATTTAATTTTAGATTTATCTTTATTATTTGTGTTAACTTAGTGGAAATGTATTTGTTTTTATTATCTCGTATGCGAAGTATAGAGAAAATACTGTGATCATCAAAAAATTCGAAATCAGTATTTTGACGAATCTCTATATTTTAGATCTCTCTGAGTTCGAAAAACACATTTATGGCTTTATGTCTGTCTATCTATCTATCTATGACAAAAATAACTCAAAAATGCTTTGAGCTGGACGGATGAAATTTGGTATGCGGTCTTTACACCAAATTTGTAGATTTCTGTCAAATTTATACATTTCTATCACATCCCGTCTTTTTTAAAAATGATTTTCAAAATCCATCTGTCATTTCTGGGATGTGTGTGCTTTGAAATAGCACAAGACCTTGTAATAAATGACACAAATTCTGAAAAAGCAAAAAAAAAAAAAAAAAAAAAAAAAAAAGTATTTTATTTCTTCATACAACAGGTACAAACAGGGTAGCAAAATTTGCAGCGATGCATAAATCATTCTACATACACTCTTAAAAACTGGAATGTATCAGGAACACTTGGATATGTTAAGATGAGTTATTTACAACAATGAGGAATGAACTGAATCACAGGTTTTTATTATCTACTTATAGATGATATCACATAGATCATCTTATAATTACACTTTGTACAATTCTATAAATGAAATACATTCGTTATGAGTTTGCAGTACACAAGTGTAAGCTAAGATCATGAGAACTACAAACAATCAAGATTTTTTTTGAGGTTACCCTACTTTTAGGAAAATGGAATAAAGTTAAAAGCTGGGGATCTTCCTTACAAACAATCAATTTTTGGTAAGACTTAAAACAAGGGTATGGTCATCAAACTGAAATTTATCAAATGATAACTTGCCTTATATAATATTAGATTTAAGACAGTTAAGTTCAATACTTTGGCAACACTTTTGTGTATGATGAAAAAATGAAGAAAAACCATGCACTTAAATAAATATATCACAATTGTTCCATATTCATTTTTTCAAATTAGGCAATGGAAGGGATTACTATTTTTTAATAAACCAAAGATAAATTAATATAGTAGAACATGGCTAATTCAAAGTCGATTGGATCCGGATTATATATAAAATTCCAATATATAGATATATATATATAAATTGAATAAAAAAAAAACACATTAGGATGAAACAATAACTGTTAAACTTATTTTTCATTACTGTTCAATGACTTTAATAAATAATATAAAATTTTAAATGCAAAATAATTTTAAAATATAGGGACAAAAATTATAAAATATCATAATTTTAATAAATAATTAGTAAGTTTATATAAAATTTAAATAGCATAGAGTATGACAAAAATGGTGGTTAAGATTTAATTTTATTATTTAATAGTTTTAAAATAAATAATCATTAATAGATAAACAAAAAGTAATTACAACAGAAAGTAAGAAAAATCATAAAAAAATTCATTATCTTAATAAATAAATAATACACTGACAATTAATTTATGTAATATATTATAAATTTTAATAATAATAACAATAAATTAATTTTAATAATTGAACTATGTACAACTCTTTACATATAACAACTTCAAAATAAGCAAAACAATTTATTTATACTAGATATGTTCAAATGTTATATATATATATATAAGAGGAACTTTAAGTCTGTCTTTTTGTTGTAAAGGATTGTAAAATATTAGACTCTAGTGTGATAAGGGCTTTAAAAAGACCTTAAAAAATTATTTCTTTAAGATAGCTGCAAACTCAAGATATAGAAATATTAAATTAATTCAGAAATTAAAGTTTAATTTGTCTTTGAAATAATTAAAATAATTTAACAATATAGATGGTATTTTAACACTATGTGAACAAGAAATTCAAAGAACCAGAAAAAGATTCAAAATAAAAATGTTCTAATTAGCCAAGTTCCACAAGTTAAATAATGTTTTTTTATTGACAAATTGACAATAATACAAAGAAATTTTGGTCTAAAAATGATTACATCCTGATTTACTCTGGCCTTCAAAGATATATGGTTGAGTTTTTCAAGGTATTTCAACATAATTCATAAATATAAGTATCATTCAAAATAATCTTCCACTTAAATTACTATGAACATAAAATAAAGAATAAAAACTCAAAAATAAAAAAAAATTCTCATACACCAGTATGCAAAATTTTAAAAGAATAACAGATGTTGTGTGTATAATAAACTACGTTGTTTCAGTTACATAAGTGTAAATGATAGATTTAATACCCAGTCTCACTGACAAACAATTTTTTATATCTTTAATTCTCATCCACATGATGATTAGAGTAATGATCATGAAATAATTAACTTATTGATGTATACTGAATTTTCTTCATCTAAATAATTCTTCATACTTTTCACACAGGAACTACATTTGATAACAATGATATACATTCAAATAAAGCATTTCAGAAAATAAGCTTAAAAAAAAAAGTCTATGTATTCCAAATTTATTCTTCTAGAAAACTTTTAGAGGAAGCAACACTTTCTTTGTTGCAATGGAATGGAATACGTACTTTGTCACTACAGATATATGGAATGCAGTACAAATTTCTTGATGAATTGTGCTCCCTTTCAGCATTGACTCAGCAAATTATAAGACCAACATGCTACTAGTCAACTGAATTTTAATTTTCAAGAGATACAAAAGCTTGTTTTCATCCTTAAAACCTTCAAGCTTATTATTAGGACTGTCGTTACATAATTTGCAAGATTTTAAAAGTAAGAATCATTGAAATAATAATTTCTAACAAAACAGTTTGGAATTAGTACAGAGCCCAGGGTGATTCATGTACAGGCATAGTAAAACTTTAGCACCCCAAATTTTTTTTTTCAGAACATAGTTATAATCATTAATTATATATTTAATATAGCATTTTTAACCAATAACCAAATGCAATTTACCTTTCAAAACTTTTAACCAACAATATGATAAACAATCACCTGCATTTGATATGGAAAGAAAAGCTCTTAAAACTCTCTATTTTCTTCCAAAGTGCATTTTTAGTACAGTTTGCTAACTGTACTTGGTTCGATAAAAAATACATTTCCAAAGGGGTTCCATTGTTTCCATAATAGATAAATTCTATTACATCTCAAAACCTTAAAAAAAATGTAGGATAATATAAAATAATTAAATTTAATCAAAATAATATTGTGCTATAAAATTTTTCTTGTGCATAAATATAAGTTTTTAGATATGTATATTTACATAGCATCAATTTTATTTAACCACAAAACTTTATAAATGAGAGTAAGGACTGAGAAAAAAAATAATTGGGAAATTTCATTTTAAAGTTGAATTTTTAGTTAAAATGAATTAAAAATCAATAACCAGTTATTTTAAATTTATTTGTTAAAAGCTCTATTATAAAAAACCCCCAATAATTGATTTATCATTATTAATTAACAATCAAATAATTAGAAATTGCCAGAAAACTGTTATATTTGTTTCATGGAAATGCATCAGTGTTCAGTTATGTATTAGCTATAATTAGATACAGGCAGTTATTGTATTATTAGTTACAATTATTAGTTACAAGTTATAATGTAATAATTGCTACCGATATTATAATTATTAACAGTTTGTCCAAATTAATTATTTCTGGAAAAATAATAAGTGTTTAATTTTTCTTTTGGTAATGTCTAGTGCAAAGTTCTCAATCTACAGTACAAGTACCACTAGAGGTACATTAATTTGATGTACTTTACTGGTCAAGACCAATGATTTCAGAAATCCTCAGCAACAAAAGGAAAAGAAAAAAAAATCCAGCAAAGCACTAAAAAAATAAGTCAGTATTTTCCCCCCTCAATGATAAATCTGTATGACTGATTGATTCTGTAGTGGATTGTTGCCACTGGTCATGCAGATTGACCATTGTCCTATGAGTAAAATGTAAGTACACTAGTTTGATTTCCCCTGATGAGGAGAAAGGGTGGCATGTCTTTGGTAAGAGTTTCCAACCAGGCCATATAGAGAGCAGCAGAACAGGTGCTCTTCCTTGGCATTGGTAAAGTCCTGTAGAAAAAATTTGCATTAGAAAGCATTTCCTTTTCAAAAAATATAACATTCATTAATTTTTTGATAAACTAAAAACAATATAAATATAAATAAAAATTTAATTAAATTTTGTTTAATATTTAATTATTATTAAATATCAAACAAAAGAAAATTCATAAACATTCATTAAAGATAACACTAGCGTTAGGGGCCGCCCAAAACATTCTTGCAAACTCTTTAATAAAAGTGTTATTCTGGTGAACGATTTACATGGCATTGGAAAACAATGCTTACAAAATGTTAACTTTTGGTGTGTATTTAGCTTGTTTACTGAATCTACTGTATTGCATGATCCTTGGCAATTTTTTCGGTGATTAATCGGTTTTTCAGTTAATAGTGTCTGGAAATCGAATTTGTGTTTTAGTCGAATTTCTAACAATCGATTGTAACCAAAATTTGACACGGAATTACTTTTTTGGCAAAAAAAGCACACGCCAAATTACATATATTTTAGTCATTGCATTTTTGAATTATCATATTACAAGTTTGTGTTTATATCAAAATTTGATAGGCGTGTTAATTTATATTCGAATTACACGGTGTTAATTTACATTCAAACAGCAGGAGAGAAATTTTGCTCTGGTTTGCTGTTATCAAATTTTGCACAAAATTTGACAGAAATCTATAAATTTGATATAAAGACTTACATCAAATTTTATCTTTCTAGCTGAAAGCATTTGATTTATTTTTTGCTCAGAGAGACATGCAAAGTACCAAAAATGCCTCTCTCTCTATTCTTTGCATAAGAAAAAGTAAATATACTATGAATGAATGGCAGATTTTAACTACATGAAACGACAAGTGCTAAATCATATTACGGCTCTATTTTAAGGAAAACCTGTTTATGACAAAAAAGTCTTGCAAATTCAACTTTTGAGCTTTTAACCCAACCAGTAAATTTATTTCTTAATATTGACTATTTAATTTAAAGATAATTTTATATTGTTGATAAATGAATCTATAACAGTTACCTCCCCTTATTTGTATAGAGAATAAACTTATTATTGACAAAGTACATATATTATGTGATTTTCTTAGTCGCTTTACACTATTGAGTTGATCTTCTATTCCGTATATATATACATACATTGTTCAGTTTAAAGTTAAAAAGTCCAAAACTATGATTTAGAGATATCACCAATTTAAATTTTTGATTTGTCATGAGAAATTTATTTCACAGCCATGTAATTTTCATGGTTTCTGATCCGATAGTGGACTTAAATAATTAAATAATATAAGTTAAATAAATAAAAACTTAGTATTGGAAGTTCTAGTTGGCTGTATTTATGTTAATGCTAATTTATTCATTTATTTCATTTGGCTCTTATCATTCATTCACTGATTGAAAAAAATCAATGGGGGAATTACTGTGAACATGGCTAAAATTTAGAAAATTCACTTTTAAATTAGCATTGATATACAAGTTAAATAGATTTTGATTCTTCTAGATCTCGAGATATGAGGTGAGCACTCCAATACCTGTGCAAAAAGCCACCACTCAATTAAGAATGTGCTTAAAATTTTGCTTGACAGTATTTTTACATCATCTCATAATTTTACTTTTACCTCCATAATTTTGATTAAAGAAACTGAATTCCAAACATTTACTAAATTAATAAAAGTCTATTTCTAAAAATATTTTAACCATGTTTACTGATTTGTATTAGAAATTTAATGTTAACAACACTTTTTAAGTTTTTTTCTAATTGGATGAATGTAACCGAATTTGAAAAAGAAATTTCTTTTCAAATATTGTTAAAAAAAAGATTCAAAGCTCTAGCCAGAAACAGCATAGCATAATGTTTTATGATTGATTCATCTATCTATATTTAATTTATAAAATGTACTCACAAGCAATAATGCAAACATGAAAAATGTATTTAATATTGTTCAACATGCTTGCGTATCAACACAATAAAATCAATGAATAATATCACAGTAAAACACAATGAGATATATCAAAAAAGATTAGATAAAAAATTACATGAAAATAAAATTAATACCTTTGGAAAGCTCATTTTTTGAATTTTTAAGAGCTATAAAAATGGTTTTATGGCCTATAAACATGCTACCTTTTGTGGTCTACAAATATGCTCCAAAATTATAGAGAAAAATAAAAATTTGGATTCATTTTGAATTAAAATTCTAAATAAATAATAATATTTCTTAATGTAAACCTATTACAAAAGAAATAATTATGTGTCAGTTTAGTAAATTTAGGTACAGTGCCTTAGATATTTTAAAGAATTTCCAAAATAAAGATTTGAAATATAATTATTGTGAAAGTATTGTGAAACTAAAAAGTCTGCAATAAGGAAACAAAGCATAAAAGCATATGTCCGTAACACATTACAAAATGTATCAAATTTATTTTACACTACTTATTAAGTAATATAAAAAGTATTTCATTGAATGAGTTTGAATTGAAAAATAAATTTTTAGTTCAATATATTTTTGATTAAACAATTTTCACACATTGCAGGCTCAAAAAATGTTTTTTTTTTTTTTTTAATTCTGGAGGGCAACATAAAAAACATACATCTAAATTTCAAGGTGGAATATTTTGATGACAATAATATTTTCACTTTGTCATTTTGCACAGGAGAAATTAAAAATTATCCCATTGGTAAAGGCCAATAATTTAAATTAAAAGAATTAATAACATTTTATAATGCATTCAATGTCTGTACTTCAAAGAAAACGTAGAAATAAAGGAAGATTTTCAGACAAATTATTAAAAAAAAAAGCTTACATCACAATGAGGGATGAATTTTTTGAATACTTCTGGAGCAGTTCTGACAATCGGATATGTCGATTAGTCTGAAATATAAAGAAAAAAATATCTGAGATATGAAGGTAGGATATTTAAAGAATTACAAAAGTTCACATGAGATGACTCAGGACTACAGGATTTTTTTTTCTGCAGATGCTTGATACTAGAACTTCAGTCAAAAGACAGGCAAGAAATGTGTTGTGCAAGAAATGTGTTGTAAATAGATTGAAACTTTCTGCCCAATTTGTAGATGGGCTATACAGCTCAGGGGGATGAATTATGAGTGAAAAGTTTTATGAAAGTCCTCACATTTGAAATTAGGACCTGAAAGTGATTTTATTCTCCGCATCAACTTGATTACTCTCTAACAGAAATTTTTGGGATCTTACATCAGATGTGTTCTTTTCTATTCTCTATCCTCCTATGAACTGCAATTCTTTCAAAATTAGAGAAGGAAAAGTCAGAGGAGCAAGATTTCTATTCCTAGGTAAATGAAAATCTTTCAAATTGTCAACAAATAATTCTTTCTCATACAAGTAAACTTTGTTTCACATTAGCTATAAACATTTCCTTTATCAGAATTAATTTAGAATTTAATTGCTCAGGAAACAGCTTTCAAGTAGATTAAACCAATTATAAATTTTTAGAAGCAAAAGCCAAATGATTTGTGATTAATAAATAATTGATAAACTTGCTCAAGTTGTTCATTCAACTTTAAATAATTTCTGACATCCCAGTGTTTTTAAACCTAAGTAAGTCACTTCATCATTTAAGGTAACATTGGTAAGTTTAATTTAATTACAATTTAATTAATTTTTTACAAAGTAATTACTTTAATTTAATAATTACAAAGTTAAATTAATTTTACAAAGTTCTTATTCGATGCTTCATGAAGAAAAAAAAATGAAAGTCATTAATTTCATAATAAATGAAAATAATAGGAATTTTAAAGAATTAGAATTTAATTCAATTAAAAAATTAAATGAATTATACATTCTTCTGTAAATTGTAAGCAAGATTGGCAAAATGTAATTGACAAGCAGCCAAACTTAAACTTCCAAGGTAAACAAAACAATTATACTTCAAAATTTCATCAGTAAGCAGAAATTCACAAAAACGACTGAAAGAGATTTGTCTTCATACCTTATCCTTCAGAGCATATAGCTCTGACTCTGTAATGAAAAACTTGTTGTCAGTTCCATCACTCTGCCACTTGGTGATGAGGGCTTCAAATTCCTTCTTACTGAAGACAGAAAACAATATTAAACTTTATCTGAACACACAGATCATTAGGGATGGTTTATACATAACTACAGCAGAGATGCAGCACTAATCGTCTTTTAGTGCACATATTTAATCATAATTTAATTTTGCATATAATTCTTACATAATAATTATCAAGAATAATTGAAATTAATTTAATTTGCAATTAATGAATGCAAGTATCTGTACACATATATTCAGGTACGGCATAAACCATATTCAAATTCAGGACGCTATAAAGCAGATTTCCTGGCCAGTGGTATAATAACCTCACTCCATCTTGGCAGCATGCATCAGGTTAAATGGGAATAAGCAAAAGTAATGTGTGTAACTGCAGTAAATAAAATAGATTCAAACAATGAAAAAAAAAAGTTAAAGAATTTTGTTTCTTCAAGCTCAAGTAAAAAGTGAAAGTCACACAAATTCAGATATAATATATAATCCAGATATAACTGAATCACTGACAAATCCAGATATTATATATAACTGAAGGATAAGTATCCAACACTCAGAATGTTTATGAACATAAAACATGTGGGAAAAATACACTCCTCTTAAGTGAATATTATAAAAAAATATAAAGAAAACCTGATGCATCTTTAAACATGAGATTATATCTGTTTTCATTTGAATCTAACTATATAAGATCATTTTCCTGAAACAAGCCCATGGAATGCATTGAAATTGTTTTACATTTGAATTCCATTTTTGCAATTATTTCAATGCTATTTTCTTTTATTAAGATTATTATTCAATTATTTCTTTTATTATTGCCTAGCTATTATATATCACTATTGCCTTACTTGACTACATTAACTAATAACAACCTAACATTGCCCTTTCAGTGATGAGAAAATTGGTATTGATGAAACTCATACTTAAGTATAAGCTGTCCACTCTAATCTGTAATCAAAAGCTAATTTCCAAACTATTTAGAGTTAGGTATATACTCCTAGGCTGTACCCTGAATAATACTTTTTTAGGAAATACCTTGAATAAAATTTTATGTTATTTAAGTCTATAAATGAAATTTCTCTCTCTCTCACACGCGCACGCACACACACACACAATCTTTTAAAGCCCAAAACTAACTATTCCCTGAAACTTCGCTCATAAGGAATGATCGGCTTGAGGAAATGGTGTAAAATCGATTCAAGTAGAGAAAGTCAAACTTAAAACATTTATCAATTTGTTGCAGATGAATGGAACTGTTTGCTAGAGTGTCAGAAACATTTTACAAAATATGACTGATAAGACAAAGGGTAGGGCTCTAAAAAAGTTTAGACATAGAAATTTTTTTTACATAATATTAAAATAAATACATGTTTAGAAAAATTATTTTTGTATTTATTTACATTATAAAAATTTATAAAGCATTATAAGTTGGAAAAAAACCCCAACGTTTTCCTGTTTAAAAAATAAATGATTTATTTTTTATTTATTTCGATATCCTATAGTTAACTTTTGGGCTCCAAGAAAATTTTTTTCAGGAACAGAAAGACGACTAAAACCTTAAGCCTAGTAGAATTTATTATAGAAAAAGAAAGATGTGTTAAACATCAAAATTATTTTCTGTCACACAAAAATAGAGAGGGTTGGGGAGAGCTGCTATTACTCTTTGTGTATCAACTGAAAGTAAACCTACATTTTATTGTTGATGGTTTAATAATCAAAGAAAAAAAATAAATAAATTAGTAATTAAATTTATACACTAAAAATTTTTCGAATGCTATAGTTTTGCAGTGTTAAAGAGCAAGTCACTATTATGTATAAATTACATATTTTAGACATTTAAATTCATTATCCTTATATATAATTTCTTACCTGGATTCTTCTGGAGGTTTGACGATATCTGGTATGACGGTAACATCAGAATAATCAATTCTGAATTTATTGAGTAAAGCTACCATGCTGAAAAACAAAAGATTCGACTTACACTCAAAATAAAAAAAGGCCTGTAAACAAATAAAAAAGTATAATTAATAAGAATTTTTAAGATCTACCTCTAATCAATGCAATATTTGCAATAACTACATTCAACTTTCCTTAGAACCTTTTAAATTTTATTAAATCATTTATTATTATAATAAAGTGTTTCATTTCAATATTCTTGGTATGTTTTCTTTATTTGTTTTACAAGAGTTACATGACTGCTAGAACTCAACAAATGCAAAGCACAGGGAATGTTCTCTCTTCGACTTTGTTTTATATAGTGTTTTGTAGATAACACTGAACATAGATTTTAGATAACTTTCCTTGATTTGGTCCAGAATTTAATATGAATCTTCAATGTTTGCAAAAGGTAAGACGAAATATTACATACATAAGTTGTTGCACTTTCAAGTGTATACATCATTTTCATAAATAGATTGACAGATAGTAAACTCTTTGAAGAATTGTCTTCAAAATTTCAAACACACCTCTAATGCTAATGAGAAATCTATAATTTAATCCTTAAATAGGGAGGTGTGGTATTTTAGACTCCTAAGGATGGACTTTTGGTTACCCCTATTCTATTTTTAGCTCAATCGAATGGATTGACCCTGTAGCTTCTTGTTTCGTGACCTTCATAACAAATGCACCTTTTCAACCCGGTTTCAGCGGATGCTTTTAAAAATATTTCAGCTATTTCTTTGTGCTATGTCTGCGAGATCACATCTCTCTTTTAGTGTTCCAGTATTATACAGGGTTTGGCAGATGGCTCTAAAGTTGAAATGAATGAGATGGTTCTCCTTGAAATATCATCCAACCAACTGATACCCTTAAGATGCAGAGCTCAAGACACTTTTAAATTAAGCAGACAGTGATTTTAGTAATGAAGATAATTGTACAGAAGGGGTTTTTTTTTTTTAAATGAAAGTTTGCATTTGACTGATTCAGATATGCATGTTCAAATATAATTAATTTTTCTAGTGATAATGTATATTGAAAAATTTCTAAAATATATTAATATACCAAGAGAAATATCCACAGAATTTACAGGCCGATTTTCATACTAGTACTTAATCTGTATGTTTAAAATGCCCCGGAAAATCATGCTACAAATGTTTACAAGTTTCTGCATAGAAATTATGCCAATAAAAAAAAAAGGGACAATTTTACCCATTGTCATTTATTTTTTTATTTTTCATACAATTGTTGAATTTTCCAGTGTATTGCTTTCTATATACTTTTGTACACTGGAAAAATAAATATGATTTAAAAAGTAATTTGTTTTTTCAAAACTATTATTTGCTGCAACATGTAATTTGAGAGGAAACTGTATGTTCAAATGCAATTACTTTTTCAATGATAATATTTTTTTGAAGAATTTCTAAAACATATTTATATATCAAGAAAAATATCTGCAGAATATATTGGCTTATTTTCCTACCAATACTTTTATTACAAAATTTAACTTGAGTGCAAAGAAAATACGGTCTTGTAGACAACACATCCATAGTAAAGTCCTAAATTTTCACTTCTCCTTTTAAGGTTTAATTTTTCTTGTCAATCGCTTTTTTCATTTTCATATCTGCATGCACTCCGACAGACAGGCAGATTTTCCATAGATCAATTTTGCTGAAATCTATAATTTTGATGTTATCACCACAAATATCACCTGTTCTGTATGATATTTGAGTTAATTGTTTTTAAACACATATAGACCAAAAAATTTTTTGGAGAAGAAACTTTTTTTTTTTTGGATTACAGGAAATCTGAGGTTGGAATTGTTTGAAGATTGTAATACATTCTTTTTAAATATTTCATATATGAGAAAGTAACAGAGAAAATTTCATTGTACAATTTTGTGAAATAGAAGTGAAAATAATATTTAATGTTATACAACATAAATGATAGGACAGTTAACAGATATGATTCAGATACAGTAATTCACAATAATAAAGCACAAAAACAACTAGTATTTTGCACACGAGAGATATTACATTATAATGGAATGAATATATTTCAATGCAAATATTTTTTTTCTCCTAAAATTTCCTTTAATAAAATACTTTGAGTTCAACAGAAGGTACTGTGGCATATAATTTAAAAGTTGATCATATAAACATATTTCCTTTTGATATGTTTACTGCTTAAAAAGTAATTTTCTTTGTGCATCTTTTAATCTAATTTAAAATAATTTATAGAAATGTCAGAAAGAAAATTAAAAATTTAGAAGGAAAAATCAAAGCAACTTGGAAAATGAAAAAATATCCGATATGATGACAGACTGATTCTGAAGGAACATTTGGGGGAAATTCTAATAATAATGAGGTTGCATTTCTAGTAATAATTTATGAATTCGGTAAAAATTTCTTCATTATTACTTGACAAAAATTTTATAAATTTATTATTATTACTATTTATTCAGAATTGTAAAACCAATGAATAATTTGCAAAACAGTAATTAAAAAAAGGCAAACAGCCATACTTTCTTTGTTCTCTATCCAGTTCATCTTTTTTGTTGGCCAGAGCAAATATCCTCAACTTGCATCCACTCCACTGTGAGCGAGTTGATAGAATGTGAGGGATCAGCATTGTCAGTCCTATATTACAGAATTAGTGAAATTTATTGCTTAGAATGAAATAGAATTCCAGAAATAAAATTGTCGATTTCTAAAATATGACATCAAAATTCAAGATAAAATAAGTATGGGCATAATGATATTAAAATTGGTTTTTATAGTAAGCAGAGAAGGTAGTCAAGTCACCTCCATCGTCGTATAACCACCAAACGTCAATAAAGCCTTTTTTCTGTCTCCTCTGGAACTGTGTGGCAGACAGCTTTATTTCGTCTGGAATGGAAGGGAAGACAATCCTGCCACCATCCCCGTTGTCGGGGCTGCTCAGGTAACCCAGATTGATCTGTCCTTGAGGGTTCTGGCTCACACCGCCGTTCATGGAGCGAACTGTGGTTGGAGAAGAAGGTGGAGAACTCTCCCGTGAACTGTCCATGGGGCACGAAGCAACGGAAACTGGAAACATAAGAAGTTTAAAAATTCATACCTCTATACTGAATTGCCAGACAGCAACGGCTAAATATCATCAAAATTATTTATAAACCAGCGGGAGTAGCGGAAAGTAGTAGTTATTTAAAAATCAGTAGAATAGACTTGTAAAGGTCAAAAATTAACATGTAAAATTATTTCTTCATTTGGAAATATAAATTATCTTTCAAAAAATTTCACTTTTAAAAGGGAGTAAAGGATTTTCCATTTATATACAAAATTACTGGTATTAATCTTAAAATAGTTATGAAACAAATCATTGCAAACACAATAGCAATTAAAAGAACAAAGATAGCAGCAGAAAAAAAATGAGAAGATTTTTTCAGTTTGCAGTTTTTGGTCTTATAAATCATATATATATACCCTGAAAGTTGTGTAACAGTATAATTATATTCAAATTATATTTTGTTTTGAAAACATTTGATATTTTTAAAAAAGTTTTCAATATAAAAAGATCAACAAAATCAATATAAAATGATCAACAAAATCAACATCAATCAATATAAAATGATCAACAAATTCATTTCAATAAAAAACAAAACTGAGTAAATAACAGATTGTTAATATAACCTCTAAATTACATATTGATGTACTGTATTTAATTATAATATGCCTCAAATATGACAATTTTGTTCTGTTCAACTTATTTCAAAATTGTTTGCTTGTTGTAAAGAAACAAAGCACAGAATGCACACTTTCTGCTATACACAATATTAACTGATAACGGATCAAACAAAATGTTAGGCTTATCAAATACATTTTTGGCAGTGAATGGTGTACATAAAATTCCAAAATCCCAAATGGGCAGCTAATAGGTTAATTTTGCAGCTTAATAACATTAATTGTAATTAATAATTAAATTAGTTTTTTATCAAAAAAAAAGAAGTCAAACTTTTTTGAATAAAAAAAATGAACAAAAAAGGCAACTTTGAATTTAAAGAACATTTTCATACTAACACATCATTTTTACTTAATAATATCTGAGATACACTAGACTATATCTTGCAACTATAAACATGAATGTAATTTTTTTTTAATTAAGAAATCTACTTTTATTCTTGCCATAAGCCCCAGAAAAAATGAAATAAAATTTAATATAAAAGAAATAACAGCTATAAATCAGACAACCCAAATTACAATGAAATGTTTAAAAATGAGCAAGAAGAAGGGGAAAAAAAATAGTGAATGAGTAACAGCATTATTACTAACTCATTTTTTTTGTTCTACATCATAACTATTCTATGCTTTGCTACAATGATGACCCACACATATGATCACGATAATAGTCAATAATTATTTTATTGTATTTCTTTTTCTATTATATCAAATTATAATTGTACTAAATTTCCATTAAAAACCATCCAGTACTTTTCACTTTTGAATATCAACATACATTAAGAAACTTAATAATGCATTTACGGTTTCACAGCAATTCTGTAACAAAAACTTTGATGTTTCATTAACGTACTTTCTGATAATTCTGAGCAGGACTTATTTCTGGGCATCCCGTCTTCATCAATGAATTCAGATGACATCTTCATCCTTCTCTTCTTTTCCTTTTTTGAAAGCATTGCATATTCCTCCAATTGGATGGCATATTTGGAGTAATCCATTCCTTCCGGAAGTCTCAAGATGCTGACTGACATGTGCATGTCTAAGGCTATACTAAATAAATTGAATTAAAACAGTTTTTACAAAAGAATGAGTTTGAAGAAGTTTATATTTTTAAGTTTCAATTATTTTCTGGCTCTTACTCCTTAATTTACATTTCATTCTAATAAATAACATAAAATATAGAAATCAAATTTTGAAATCTAGAAATCAAGGCATATTATATTATACACTGATTGATTTTTCCCTATTGCTTTTATTTTTAACATTGCCTAATATTACTTTATTATGAAATCTTTTACTAAGAATTCTCATTTCCGATGTTAGGAACAAGTATTTAGAATATTATTTTCATGTAAATAATTTGCAATTGAATCAGTTTTATTCCTAACATGCATTTACAAGATTGCCATGCAAACCTGGAAAAATAATTCCCCATATGTTGACACAGCACACAAACAGTAATCATAGGCTAGTTATAATAGAATAACAATACTCCCTCTTCCTCTATAGTTTTTTCAGTGGTAAAAGTAAGAAATCGTTCAATTTTGAAATAATAGCATATTAAATGAATGTTTATGGTTACATACAAAAAAAATTCTCTTTATTTATTGCCAAGAATTTAGCAAAACAAAGTGCATAAGTGTTTAAAATGTCACTTTTGTTCTCTGATAAGATTGAGAGATAAGAATTTAATGAAAATGGAATTATAAGTGCAAAGAAATGGGTTTTTTTATTCTATCCTCTTTTTCACATAAATCATTTTAAATCAAAATGTTTTGAACCACCAACAGTCAAGTTGTTTTGAAGGGCTCAGTAAACATTTCGAGAACTATTCGTTTAGCAAATGTGTATGAGCTAAATGTATCAGTAAATGATTGGCAAATGGATTACAAAATTTTATCTTTGTATGTGTGAGACAAGTTGAGTGAAATAAAAGTATGTTATAAGAACTTACTGTATCACATTAAAATATTCTTGTACTTCTTCGTGAGGACAGGTCTCCCAATTGTTCTTATAACCCATCAACAACATATTGGGTCTTAACTTGCCCATTCCTGCGACCTAAACCATTGAAAAAGACTCAAAAATTAAAATCTTTCAAAAATATTGTTTACAAATATTTTGAAATAATTATAACAAAAACAGGTTTATAAAGCACAGTTTTATTAATGTTCAGAAAGTGGAAATTTGTTCCATTTTAACTATTTTCTATATTTTAAACTTTCATTTACTATTTATATTATAAAAATTATGGAGTAATAATTTTTTTTTTCAAAAATTGACTAGCAATAAGATTCTTGTAGATGAGATCAGCATTTAAATCATTTAATTGTTTTTAATGAATCTATTTAATGCATATTTACACTAAATTAACACACACGGCACTTAAGGAAGGGATAGTTTGCCAAAATCTATTCATAAGTAATAAAAATACCTCATTGAAAACATACATTTATTGCTGTATTAAAAAAAAAAATCAGAATATTTTTAAATTAAAATTTTAGAGATCTCTTCTTTTATCACATTTGTAGCACGTTTTAATTTTTAATAAATGTTTTGTACTTTCCTATCTTTTGATATCCATTGAGAGATACACTTTAATTGCTTTTGTCTTTTTGCTCTTACCTTCAAATATTTTATATTAAAAAAAATTCTATTTTTAAAAACAAAGTGTAAAAAAAATATAATCTTATTTTTAAGAATAACAATAAAGAGCTGTTTATAAACTTCTTATTTTTCATTCATATTACTTTCTATTTTTGATTTATAATTTAATTATTGATCATTTATTATTTTCTCTTACCCTCAAATTTTTATATAAAAAATACCATTTTAAAAATAAAATGGAAAATACAATATAAAATCATCTCTTTTATGAACAATAGTAAATGTATATGTTTAAAATGAATTCATCTAATTTCTAGCATGAATTTCATCTCAAATTGACTATTAAGTGATGCCAAATGTATTTAATCAAAATAGAATAACAATTCATCGATTAATTAATAATTATATTCTGAAAAACATAAAAAAGCGTAATTCCCAAAAATTTCAAAACTCTACTACTTTGAGAAGTAAGTGAAAACAGAACAATAAAATCCCATTTCTACAAACTTGAAAAAAATCAAATCAAATACAAGTGAGTAAAAACCTGTATTAGAGAAGCAACTCCACGAGAAAAAGATGTATCTTCAACAGCACTGTAAAACGCTTTGATTCCTCTGTGTCGCAAATACTTGTGGCCCATTTCTAGCATGCCCGTTCTGGCTTTGTGGTTCAAATGTTCCTAATAATAAGAGCAAAAAGTTCTAACTGGAAGCTTTAGAGGAAATCTTGTTTGCAATAATTCATTTCAGGAACAGGATAGTTTGTGCATAGGCATTACAGAATAACATATCTTTATTTTGTATACAAATATAATAAAAAAAATTTGCTTAATTTTGTACAAAACATTTTAATTTATTAACATTATCTCAATGATTTTCTTTTAAGAACTATAATTCTCTAGGAAGAAAGTAAAGAAAAACAGTTTCCCTTTTATTTATAGAGTAAAAAGAATTTCTGGAAGGACGATCATTTAACTCAGCTACATTGGTTTCAATAATATCATTTTGAATGGAAAGAAAGTGATGTCAAAAATACAATTTCCTTGAATTCGCGATTTTTTTTCAAATGCTGAAAAATTTAACACGAGTGAAAATTTTTAATAAAGAAATAAAATAAAGAAAAACAATGATAAATAAGTATTAATTTTTAAAAATTTATCAAAAGTAGAATTTAACTAAATTTCTCAATTACATTTATCTACATATTTAAACTTCATATTTCATGATTTTTTAAATTATTCAATTGCAATTCCATAGTCTTCAGAAACGAAAGTAAGAAGAATATGAGAAATATTATTGTGAAAATTCATTTGGTAGTTCAATTTAAATTAAGCATGAATTTTTAATTGCTTAGTTATAATTTATCAGTTAAAGGTCAGTGATTCTAAGTAAAATATTTAATTTTACTTTAAAAAGGTAAAATTTAAACTATATTAAATTGCAGTGCCTAGGAATATATGACAAAAAGCAGCATCTCCAAGCAGACTCACCCTGAAATAGGATAATTTAGCCCCTCATGAGAACTGCAAAAAATCTATGTGAATATATAATGAAAATACCTATCTAATAAAATAACTAAGAATAAAAAAAAATAAATACTTATTCTCTTAATAATCTCTTAGTTTTAAAATTGAATTTTCAAAATAAAACTTTGCTAATTGGGCACAATCTATGATTTCATTTGTACTTTTATTAAAATAAATAATCAAAATTTTTATAATATTTATGTGGTATATATTATCATGTATATAAAGACATTCCCATCAGAATAATAATTAAATTCCTCTGCACTCATCATATAGATTGCGTTATTGAATTTAAAATAATATATTACATTTTGCGAATTATAACGCAGCCAAATTAAAAATTGTATGGTTTGTATAACTGCAAAGATTGTATCATTTTGGATGTGAGCCTTAAAAGTGAGATGCTTCCTTTAAGCAACATATCCAATTTTTTGTCTCCTAATATTTAATGGAAATAAAATTGAAATTCTAATGGCTATAGTTATCAATAAGATAAATATTATAATGATAATGAAAATATTATTCCATCAATTCAAAGCATGTAGATGGTATTGATGAAAAATAATTAAATAAATTGATGTTTTTCACTTGTGGCTTTCATTTGCAGTTTGAAAATATTATATTTTATTTTGCAGTGTTCCAATAAAGATTGCTATTAAAAAAAGTATTCAAGGCTATATTCATCATTTATATACATTTTGATTATTTGGCAGCAAAATACTTGTCATGATAAATTTTTGTGTGTGTTACCAATTGACAGCATAAGGCATAAAATATTATCAATTATACAGAACTAGAAGCAATTTTAGGTGCTTCTAGTTCACAAATCCGATTATGTGTGAATATATTTGTTTTAAATTGAAATTGAATTACTAGATTCTAATCCTAACTCGAATCCTAACTATGCATAGTTTAGGATTTTCATACTGAATGTATGAATATATTTGAGTTGATATGCATTTAAAAAAAAATTTGCAAAAATCAATAATTGTTTAGTTGCATATTCTTTATAAATTTTTATCTTTAATTCAATAATAATGTATTTTTTTAAAAATTCAAAATAAAATGAAATCAACATAATAAACTTTTAAGGCTACTGCCCAATGAAGCCACTGGATAAAATGGTGCTCTCCTCTTCACAGATAAAATATCCAGAATGCAACGGTTCATTGGACATATTTCAAAAGCTATAGAATAACTAATAATGGATAAAAGATACTGAATAACAATCACCTACTTTGGTTATAACATTTCCACAGATCAGCAAGCTTAGTTTTTTGGTGACAGTATAACCAAAATCCACAAGTGGTGGACGGTGGCTTGGATGACCAGTGAGTATTAATAGCTGAGGTCTGCAGAAATAAAGAATAATAATAAGTACTTTAAATTAATATGAAATTTATTAAAGTTTTAAATAAAAAATAACTTTCAGATTATATTAGATGTCATTGTATTAAATTTTTCAGAAAAAGGGTGGCAAATTTCACTATATTTAAATTTCTCATATATAATGGAGCATCACTTAAGAGCATAAATCATTCTGAGTCTTATTTATATTGAAAAATACTCATTAAGCAGAATATTTTTTTTTTCTGTAGAATCAACATAAGATAGGACATATCCTCTTCTCGAAAAAAATACTTACATAAATTTATAATAATACAACTTAGTATTTTATAATACATGCTTTTTAGAAGAAAGTTGCATAAAGACAATTGTATTGGCTTATTATATATATTTATAATAATTTTATAGAAAATTTGACAAAAATGAAATAAATCACTACTTGCATTTGCACAAAATGAAAGCATGAGACAGTCTTTCATTGGTTTGATGCCTGGCTATGCCCTCTTTTCAGTAGTAACAGAAGTTCGTTAACAGCCTGCTGCAGCAGATAAACCTCAGAATTGCATCAATGAAGAACCTTAGTTGCCTTTAACAGGCATGTGTTTTTTTAACTCGGTTAAGTGTAAAATGTGGAAATTCGTTCAAATTTGATGATTAAAATACTTTCACTTTACTTCGTATATGAGAAAATGAAAGGAGTAGGTTATATAGATGAGGTTTGATGTACGATCTGAGCATCACAACTGTATCAAATTTCTATCCAATCGAAACAGATTCAAAAGCATAACATAGTCATTGTTTCTTGACGCTTTACACAAAAAACATGACATATTGAAAAAAACAATCTACATAAGAACCCATCCACAGATTTTACATTAGTGAGTATTGTATATATTTATACTATTTAATATTCAATATCATTGACAAACCTGTAATTTTTAACATGATCAGCAACTTCGTTGAGTTTCATTACAGCATTCAAAGCTAAGGAATACGTCTGTGCTTGAGTAGATGATCCCCAATTAACATCTATATAAAAATGAATGGGTCAATAAATGATAAATAAATTTAATAAAAGCAGTCTTTAAAAGCATACTTTTTTTTATTTTTCTAAAAAAGTAGAATTTAAAAAAATTTTAATGAAAAAACATGTGTCAAATGTGGTAGCTATGGGTCAAATGGTTTATTCTGTAGAGAGCCAATACACACACACATACCTTTATTATTAATACACACACACATACTTTTATTATTAATAGAGATGAGTTATTCTTTACTTCTACATATATAGTAATATTTATATTTTATTTTATTTAAAAATTTTATTTTTGAATATAATTAAATAATATAAATTTAAAATGTTTTATTCTTTGATTATAAATACTCTGCTTTTCTGATGCTTTTATACTTTTTTTTGAATAATACTCTTATGATGGTGCATATATTTTTGATTCTGATTTTAGTGATTCAAAAGATTGAAACCCTTTATAGTAGATAACAGAAGAGACAGTTTTATCTTCTTACATATTTTGAGCATAATAATACATTTTAATGTTATATTTCCTTATTGGCAGTTTCATTGCAAAAGCAAGAGGTTGCAAAACTGATAGAAGATCTTCAAAGTGATGACTGAAATAATTTAAAACAGAAATATCCAAAGTTTCATAAGTTGCTGATTTTTGATTGCAGAAGTACTTTTGTAAACAAAACTTTGGCAGATCAGAAAACATTCATTTATGTATCATGTCAGGAACGTTGGAATGTCAAAAGTATTTACTTAATATGATTATTAGAACATAAAAACTACAAAAAATTAAATTTCATCATTTTTTTCAGCAGTTAGTTTATTGACTGGTAGGATATAAAATATAATTCTGTACTTCATTTAAAGCAGTTTTCAAATTAAAAGTAAATAGAATAGTTTTTTTAGAAATTTACTATTTGACTATCACCAGAATGCACATCCTATACAAAAGAACAACAATTGGGAAAAAAGAAATTACCTGGTTTTCTTTGGTATATGCATAGATAGAGGAAAGATACCACAGCAAAAGTGATCAGAGAAGTGACCCAGTTAATAATAAACATGACTAGAAGACATAATATGGCTCCAATGAATCCTAACCACATACTGTAAAATCTAAATGCTGGACGGAAACCTGCAATAAAATAATATTTCTACATTAAAAGAGATCTTTAATGATTTGTAACTGGAAAGAGAATCAGTGTAGGAAAAAAACAATTCTTTTTCTGTAAAATATTGTTTATTTGCTTGAGTAATTTTTAAAATTATTATAATAATATTACATTATTATTATTACATATATTGTGTAATAACTATATACTATATGCAAGAATAAACAAATGAAAAAACAAATAAACAAGAAATTATTGAAAAATATTCTGATGATATATAACAATAGTATACATATATAAAAAATAGTGAAAATAGAATATATAAAAATAGTGATAGAATATATATGTTTATAATAAATTCAATTAATCTACAGTTTTAGATAGATACATTTTATTTGGATACAGCTGCAGGGAAAAAACCTTCTGAAAAATGATACTGAAATAAACTTTTATCACTGAAGAGGAGAAGGTCATAAACTCATGAAAGACCATCTTGTGCTTTTATTTTGTGTAATGCAAGCAGTGATTTGTTTCATTTCCACAAAATTTTCAAGTGTAAGCTAATATAAACGTCTTTACACAATTTTCTTCTAAAATTTAAGTTGAATAAGTCTTTTAGTTTTTGAAAAGGCAATTCATAGAATGTAGAACAAATCTGCCATATATAACTGTGGGGAAATCATAAAGGAACACAAAGAAGTTCTTAGTGTACCAATGTGATGCCCAGTTTCAGGAAAATTGACTTTATCTGCAATAAACTATGCAGATTTCTACAAATTTCTGCATAATACATAACTACAAAACAGGAAGTTGCAGAGAGATTATTATTGTATTTCATAAATTTTCCTTATTGGTGTTTCTGAAATAATGGAAAACTTTAGGAATAAGTGAGGCATACAGAAAAATGCCATTTCTTTAATTAATAATTATTAACAAATGTAAAGAGTAATCACTATAGAAGGACTTTTTTTTAAATAAATTACTATAGTGAGATATAAAAAAATATTTATAAACAATTCCTACTGTTATATACAATGACACTGATTATATATGGGAAATTTTTTAAACCACCTGTTTTTGAGTTTTTTTTCTTTTTTCTACTCTGTTATCATTTTCTTAGTCAACATCGAGCACTGACACTTACCACAGATAATGCACCAACTCCATTTACATTTTTTTTTCACTGTGGAGATCACATTCAAATAAAAATAGATGTCATCATATGAATGTGTTTTAATGCTGTTATTGTAACTGAAATCAAGAGAGCTGAACTGGTGTTTTCATATCCATTTTGAGTACAACTTAATATACCTAAACCCAAAATTTCAATTCCTTTCTTTGAGTGATATAATTGATAGGTTTTGTATAATGAAACAATTTTCTTTATAATCACCTATATGTAAGTTGATTGCTGAACCACATAGACACAGCTTTCAAGATGATACAGCCAGTCTTTCAAGGGGTTAAATATTACTTTAAACACACAATTTAACAATTACACCAACGTAATGAACCAAAAGTTTTCAATAGTCACCTTTTAAGTTTGATTAAGTGAACAACAAAAAAAAAATTATTGTTTACTTAAGAGTTATATAGATATTTCCTAAAAGTCTGGATAAATAAATTTATAACAGAAGTTCTGAATCTTCCTTTACTCAGCAATCACTTTCAGTTCTTATTCTCTCTCTTTAAATATGTGCAAACTGTTATTTATTACTAAACTATAGCTCATTAGCATCTTATATAAGATAAATTTAGATACACATAACCAGTGTGGAATTAAAAAAAAATATTTTAAAAAGTAATTATTTAAAATAAATATATTTCAGACTTAAAGAAAATGAGGTAAAATTCCAGTGGCAGGAGTCCTGCTGTTGCCAGGCTTAAACACCGATGCCATTCCATTCATAGTTGGAAGCTATCATGTTATTGAGTGGTCAACTAAGATTAAATATGGTATATAACATTTTAAGCAAGTTAACACAAATTGTTTTAATATTTTACAAAAATTTATATTTGAAAATGTGCCTATTTTTATCCTCCTTCTTTCTCTCCAAGTAATATAATAACATATGTTAAAATTTGGAAAAAAGAAAAGCTTTGTTTATTAGTATTTTAGAATGAAATGAGGCACAGAACTTACCAGGAGCTTTAACAAAAGTGGCATGGAAACATGACAAATTGATTAAACAATAGGCAGCAAGAAAAAAATTTGATATCAAAGGAGCTATGTGATTCAAATCACCTGCAAAATAAAGAAAATTATATTTAAGAAATGAAGTTTAATAGAAGGGAAATTAATTGTGTTTCACAAATTTGGAGATATAATCATTAAGTAACAGATCACTTTCAGGTTATTATTGAGAAGTGCTAAAAAAGCAATAATAGTAATGAATAACATGCTATTTAATGTATTTATTCTTTATTCATTTTGCTTATATATCATATTATCATATGTTAGAATTTTAGATAAAAAAACATTCATAGAAAAAAAATTAATTACAGATAACACAATCTTCTTCAATAATTCAAATATTTTTATGCAGAAGAAAGTACTTATTTTAGAACTTATTTCCCTGTGTAATATGTTTTATTTAAATGGAATGGATAAAAAGAAACTTAATAATAATAATTTAAAAAAAAACCAGTGAAGTTTTCATTTATTTTTGTTGGAAATCCCATTTTTACCAGAAATGCAACTATGAACAACAACAAAAAATATTCATAGAATATCAATTAAGAATAGAAAAATATATTTTATAATAAATAACATTTTTTAATGTAGTAATTTAAATATTTTTATTTAAAAAAAGTCTTAAAATAAGAAGAAATTGTCCAATAATCTGTGGTCAATATGATTTTGCACATGTGTCAATGCTTCTAAAATAAATATGTTATGGAGAATAATGATATTTTACAAGCAGAAGGTAGGGGCAACACATTTATATTATTTTATAAAAAATATAATGAAACAATTTTTTTATATTGCCCATAAAATAATATAAATGTAACAATAAATATGTATTTAATATATTACTCAACAAATCAACTTGCCTTATATTTAATCTGTATTAAACAGAGTTGCTTACATTGAATAAAGTACAAATGATATTAAAGCAATTCTTACTTATTGCATCTGTATAATTACTTATACAACTGTTGAACAATATTACTTGCACTGTAATGTTTTTATACATTAAGTCATGTTACCTATATATTATTTTTACCCATTGCCCTTATATAATGTATTATACTACTTACACACACAAGTTCTTACCTATTGCACAACATCCCAGAGCAAGAACAAAGGCCAGCAAATATCCTCTTCTTGGTTCATTGTTTTTGCCATAACCTTTGGCGAAGAAATGAATACCAGGAAATAATTTATCTTTGCAAAGAGCCTGAAATTGCAAAATACTTCTTAGTTTTTTTTAAAAAAAGGAAAATAAAATTGAGCAGATATTACTTGTACACTTTATGCAAATACTGGAGAGTTTGATTTTAATGCATATCATTAATTTTCCATCAGTCATGCACAGAACTTAAATATATATGCAACCTGCATCAACAGGTTGTTTGTAATGCATCAAAATTTGAATTTTTCTTGCATAATATTTACATTTTCATTAAAGCTATTAAGGGAGGAAAAAAAAAGCCAAAGCTGGAAGAAGTAGAAAGGAATTTTTTTATCCATGAGATGTACTGTGAGTATTTGAGGATGTGCACCTGAGGCACCTAGTGAAGGTTTCATTTAGTGAGTGCCAAAACCAACAAAATGCCAGAGGCTTGCAGACTTAATTTGTCTCTATGAAAGGTGTTATGTCAACAAAAAGGGTTGTGTAATCTAAAATACTTTTAAATGAACATGCTGAATAAATATTTCTGATTTTTTTCGCACTTGGCATAAATGACAGACATCATCAGAATTTTCTCTTAAATTCAAAACAAAAATACAGATTCATCAGAAAGTTGACAAAATTCCTCATAGAGTTGGCCTTTTTTAGAATTTCACCCTGGCCTTACTCCAAAATGATAACTTTGGACTATCTTTGATTAAGCATGAATATGATATGAATATATCAAATAATGTTATTTTAGAAATTTTATTAAAAAAGTTAAAATAATTTATGCATTACTGATACAAAATATTTCAGTGAATAATCAAACATGACACAGGTTTGGAACGAAGAAGCTAAATGCCATAAAATAATGAACTTTATCAAACATAAACACCAAGAAGCAAAATAAATATGATTACCTGAACAACAAAATAAATAAATTTATACAAAAAGTGCTTGAGATATTAAATATATTGCATAATTATTACATAAAATAAAATTATTTGCCTCAAGAATAAAAGAATTCTATTCCAAAAAAACTGATATCCATATTTTTTGCAAAAATGTGTCATGCCTCAATAGTTTTTAAGACAATATTGAAAAAATCAATCAATCAATAGCAATTTTAAAAGAATTTTTTATAATCTTAAAGCATATATTAAGAATATTTAATGAATAATCAATCGAATCTTAAAGCATATTAATAAGAATAATGTAAAATATTATTCTTATTTCCATAATTAATACAATTTCTAGAATTAGATAACAAAATTTTTGATTTTATGAATTGGCAATAACTTTTACATTTATCTAGATCTATGTAACAGCTTTCATGTCATTATTTGTTCCTAAATTAGATTTTCTAATTGTCATTTATTCTGCATTAACTGTAATAATAAGATACTAAAAGTAAATAGAATCAAAATATTACTTAAATGCTAAACATTACTCATGAATTTAAAAAAAATCCAATAAAATTTGTTAAATCTATGGATCTCCTTTCAATTTAACTACTAACGTAACAAAATATAAAATTTATTTAATAACAAAGAGTTTTTGAAACAATTTATATGCTATAAAATATTTTTATTTTAATCATTTTCTAATGTCAAGGTTCTGATTTAAAATTCATTATCATAAACAAAATGGAATCTTGTAGTTAAGTTTATTCAAATTCCTTATTAGATGATGTTATACTGATGGAATCAGAATTTAGTTCTAAAATGATTAATTGAGGGTAAAAAAAAAAAAAAAAGCTCTAACAATATAAAATTAGAGTATTTTCAATGAGAACACATAAGTTTATTAACTTCAAATATGTAGCATATCAGGATGAAATGGAAATTAATTATAAAATTCTTCTATTTTTATGAAGATGAAACAAATCGCATTGAAAAAAATTGTGTAATAATACCTGAAATATTTTTGGAGCACTGACAAGACTAGCTAAAGCTGATGATAAAGTAGCTGCAAATATTCCAGCATAAATTATAGGTGAGAATGCTGATACCATTTCCATAACCTACAGATATGAAAATAATTAAAAGAAGCAATAACAAAGGATATTAATTTCAAAAATTACTTGATTCAATAATTTAAATTTGCAAATGCAAACTTTAGACATAAAAAATAGCTGCCAACAATAATATATTCAATTCTTTTTTATTGCGTTTATATAATTTTATTATTTAATTAAAAAAACACGGAAAAGGAACTGCTAGCAATATTCAAAATCATTAATTAGTGAATAATTTTATTTATAGTGACTGCAGAAAGAAGATTCAATATCTGTTCAGAATTTTATATCATTTTAAGAAAATATAATTTTTTATGGTCTATTCTAAACGTTTATTTATTGAATGATTAGTTCAAATTTGCATGCTTATAAAAGCAAAGAATATTAATTCAATAGTTTATTATAAAAATAAAATAATATATATTCAAAATGACAGCTCCAATTTAAAATGATTAACTTCCTTGTACACAAATACATGGACACAATACATAAAGAAACTTAAAGAGTTGAGTGCATTCATAATATTTCTTTGTTAGAGTATCAGATAGCATGCATGTAGAAATATATTATCAAATAATTAATGACACAGTATTTTTGAGAAAAAAAAAATAGCTATACAACAAGTAATGTTATGCTATGCATTCATTCAGACAAGCACAGCATATAGTTATCCAAATTTCTTCAACAGAAAGAATTAGACAAATCAACATTTACAGATTAGCAAAGATTATTGGATTGAGACAGTAAAAGTACAGTTTTCTGATTGTTCAATTATTTTCACAGAAGTAACTAATTACTAAGTAAGACAAACATTTCATAGCATTCTGGCTGTGCTCATATATTCCTATTTAAAATCTCTATACTTTTTGAAAATTGCATTTCATTATATAAACTATCATACAGATTCTTCCTTCTACTGTAAATTTCAGTTTCAACAACAACTTCGGAAAATAAAAAATGCTTTATCATATGCCGAGCTATTTAGAGGAAACGCCAATATGACATTATATGATCTGAAAATTCTGTTTCACACAATATTATACTGCCATTACTTTACTTTACTTTACATCAAATTGATCTTGACAAATGCAGCTAAAATCCCAAAAAACTACAATCTCAATTTCCTCTTGGCCTTCTATATACAATGTTTTTTAAATGTAGATAATCATATTATATCTAATAACAATTAGAAAACAAAGCCACAGCATTTGTTGTTGTTCTTGTGTCTATAGATTAAGAGCAAAAAGAAAGCCCAATAAATTTTAAAATATATCTCAATACACTAAAACCTTAAAAACATTCAACACCTCAACACCTTGAAATTTCAAAACAAACCAAAGAGAAATTTTAAACATAATTTCATCATCAGACTCCTTTAAAGGTTCAAACAACTGCAGCTGCCAATTCTGGTGCCTCAGGGCTACATAGAATTCCCACAGTGGATCAATAAGTGGTACCATTCTGATTTTTAATACATTTGTGGCGAAACCCAGGCACTCAAAGATATGTAAAGGTGTGTGCTGGACATTGATACGGTTTTTACAGTGAATATGCAATCTTGTTTTGTCCAGATGACTTTTCATGCCCTTTAGTGATTTGTTTTTATTCTAGCTATTGTAGGTGTTATGTTTCTGAGGCAATCAAAATCTGTGATTAAGAGACTTCTTAAAGGTATTAGTCAAAATCTACACCTGGTCATTGCATTTACATCTACAATCTTCAAGGGGATATTGGATTGGTTAAAAAATCCAAAATCCAAAAGGTTTAGCCAAAAAATCAGCACAGTCATTTCTCTCAATGTTTACAATATGCAGGTATCCACTGTAGTACACAGGATTTTCCCTCACTAAGCAGTCGTTAAAGAAGGACACTTACAGCGGATGTGATACTAGTTTCTCCATTTCCGATAGCTTCCAAAACCGATTTAGAATCCGAAGAAATCTTTGTACCCTTCATAGAGTCTATAGTTTACGAGTCAATCAGATATAAGAAGAGGGCTTCCCTAATCCCCATTACTTCACAGCTGAAGTTAGAAGCAATCATACCTGTGATGATTTTGTTTTTGTCTGTTACAATATGGAAGGAGGAAGAAATGTCAGTGCCTCCTCTGTTAAGATTTATATGAGGAATCATGAGTGCAGGAAACTGCTAAGTTCCATTGTGAGAACTTTTCTATTGTATCGCCTTTTTTTTTTCTTTCAGTAACCTAGGATCTTCTTTTTTCAAAACTGGTTTTAACAACTAGTTCATGCAAAGTATTTACTGACTTGATTTCATTCAAAAGGCCTACTTTGTCCTTATTACTTTTTAATACAGAACAGTTTGACATTAGATAATCATTTACATATGCAATAAAGTTACTTGTTGATCATAGTGTCTGCTTACTTGATAATCATTTAGAAGACCAAATTCACATTTATTATTTTCTGCCAGAGAACAGTTTGTGAGCAGGTCAAAGGATCCTTCAGCCAAGAAAGTAGAGTTTCCATTAGAGTTTAAGAGAACCGTACTTCCAGAGACCACAACAAAGAGGAGATAAGACAGTGTAGTGATCAAAATGGCAAGGAGTGTTCCTTTAGGTATGGCAGACTGAGGGTCCTAAAATTGAGGGCAGCAAAAAAAGATGGTTAATTTTATGATGGAGCAACTTCAAGTAATATTTTCAGTTCCAAAAAGAAGCCCTCTGTCAAAGGAGCAGACTTCAGAGATAATTATAAAATCATATAAATAATATATTTCATGTCGACAAAATCAAGCATGAAATTATGAAAGATGAAAGTTATAGCACTGAGTAGAAAGGCATATCAAAAATCCCTTAAAAATATTTTATTATAGACACTTATCTCAACTTGAGATAACTAAAAATCATTTTATTTTTCAGATCAGTCATTCATTTTGGAGCTCTAAATAGTTATACTATAGTTATATACAATCTTGTAAAGCTTAACAATACACTTGAAAGAAAGACCAATTACAAAACATAATGAGCACCATCAAATTTGCATGCATTCAGTGGCATACTAGAGCACTGAATTTGAACCCAATACTGCAAGACTATTCAGTAGGATTGTTCAATAAATAACGGGAAAAAAAAATCTTTAAAAAGTTCATTATTTGTAAAAAAAAAAAAAAAAAAATTCTGGTTATTCATTTAGTTTTTACTAAACAAATAAGCTGGGTAAAAAAACTAATGCTAAATAAATCATATGGAAAAAAATATATTTCATGATCATTAGAAGCAACAGTAAAAGCATAAACTGCTGCTAAATTATGGCATGACATTATTTCTAAAACAAACTGTGAGGAAACAATGATATGTAAATACATTCTTAGTAATTCAAAATATTTTCAAAAATTGTCATTTCTGATTAAAAAAAAATGCAATTTTGATATTTATTCAAGTTTTAATCTGAGATTGAGACAATGGATGTTAAATTAATCAGATTGAGACAATGGATGTTAAACAAATTCACATAGAAATATAATAAATATACAATATAATAAATAACCTGATATATCAGGTGTTGATGCGAATGAAAATATTTCCATGTCTAACATTGGTCATATTTTCTTTGGCTTGTACTGATCAAATATTAATTATTTTGATAAGAATTAAAAGTGATATAGGGCCACATAGACATAATCTCAATACTTTCTCCATATAAATGCATATTGTTTTAAGTAACACACTTATTTTAATCATTGGCAGTGAATTTTCACTAAAGCTTCCCTATGTTTTGTTATTTGTAAATAAAATTTTAAAGTTATGCAACAAATAGTCTGAAAATCAAATAAGTTTTGTAAGACCCTGTATGTAGATGTTATATTCAATACTTAAATATACATTTAACTAAAACTGAATATACACAAATAAACATTCTAAAAATAATATGTGACATTTTAAAGGAGACAATAACTTTAAATAAAATATAATACACAAAATCTTCAACTTTAGCTTCATTTTAAAATGAAAAATATCAGGGGCACCAAATAATTTTTAAATCTCATAACTATTCAAAATCTAATGACACTTAAAAACTATTGGAAGTTCTGAAGGTATAATTGGGAAATTTAACTAATATTACAAGACGCAAGTTGGAGGGAAATAAACAGAATAATTTGAAATATTTGTACTACTTTCATTCAATTGAAATAGTAACACTAAAGATAAAACAATCTATTTGATATAATATAAACTTAACTTTTTTCATTAATAACAGATAAACTACTTAATAAAATGGCACAAAGCTTTTATTTTTACAGTAGTTGTAAGTGAAATTTGAAGAAAATCTATTGAATAATCTGAATTTCCATAAATTATTTAAGAATTTCTGCCTCTGTTTATACAGACTATATTGCATTAATCAGGTCTTTAATGAATAATAATTAAAAAAAAAGACATAGTACACAGTAGAAATTATTTGTCTATTTTATGTTTTTTGCTTACTCTTTTGTTTAAGAATAAATAGCATTTATATTTTTCTCAGAATGACTGTAAGTGGCTATAAAACATGCATATGGAACTGAAATTTAAATTATAAGTCAGAGACTAATTATTAATAATTAAGCTCAGAACTCCCAGAATATAATACACATAATGATGAAAATAAGAAATTTGGATTACTGAATTTCACACCAAATGGATATTTTTAGAGGGTTTAAAAGGGGGATATGGTTTGTTTTCATTTAGCTGATAAACTATTTTGTTTAAAATCATTCAGCATAGAGGCAAAGAAAGATATTTCTTCATTCTAAAATATCTGTAAGCTGCATTATATAAATAATTATGATCCTTCACAATCATTCTGTGAATATTAAAAAAATTATAGAAACAATTATAGTTAAATAACTAATCATCAATTTCATTTCATAGACGTATTGTGAGAGAAATGCTTAATATCCTAAAATTACATTAGAAATATCTGATGGAATTTACATTTAATAATTAATTGAACAGCAATATAATTATTTGAATAATAATAGTAACTATTTGAATAGCAATATAATAATTAATGGAATACTAATTTAAATATTGAAATGCACTCCTTTCAGGTCAATGTCCAGATAAGTTCCAAAGGAATAAAAAGAATTTAGAAGGAAGTCTTAAAACTCAGTTCCAAAGAAAAATAAAATAAATTTTAAATTTATTATAACTTACTTTCAAATCCCCCGAAATATTTGCACCAGCAAGTATGCCAGTTGCAGCAGGAAAGAAAACGGCAAAGACAGAGAAGAATCCTTGATCTTCAGTAAAGTGTGGACTGAAGTTTTCAATGAACACTGTCTCTATCATGAAATAGAAATAATTAATAAAAATAAAGAGTTTGCTTGGATTAGAAACTAGTAAAATTTTATTAATTCAATTTAATTTTATTCTTTTTATTTTATACAAATAAAAAAACAATTAATTGTAACAATCAAGAGTGCTTTCACAAGACAGATAATTTCTTTCCATTTCATGCTATTCTGTTTGGGTAAATGGTAAACTTATAATGTAAATAGAAACATTGTTAAAAGATTCAAGCTCTTTTTTTTCCCTTCAAAAATAAAGAAAATAGCTTATAAAGAAGAAAAAAGGATTATCAGAAGCAATGATTTCTCAACTTTAAGTGAAAATGCAAATGTCTTTTTAATTATTTACACAACAGAACTTTTACAGCACAATAAAATAAAAACTATTGTGACCAGTAAATTAATGCAAAACTTTCACATGTTGAAATTGCCTCCCCCTAACTAATTGCATAAAAGTGTGTCAAGTAAACATACAAATAAATAAATACAAAAATAAAATTTTGGGAAATCTTCGAGAAGGACAGAAAGCAATTAGTAAAAACCAATTTATCTCATAAATAAATATATAAAAATCATACAACATGTAGTACATTTTAAGTATAGTGCATCACTGCATTTAAAATGCTTTACCTATTACTGAATTATGTTGAAAAAATAAATTTTTCACTTCAGTTGCCAGTATGTGTTAGATTAAGTTGGATGAAACAAATTTTTTTATTTTCAGAATTTTTCTTCTAGAATTTTTTTCTTTCTTAATTTCAATTTTGAGATAAACTTTAAAAAAAGTTATCAGCAGAAAAATTATATCCACTGATACATTATTCATTGCAGTAAGATTTGCATATTGACAATAGATATAATATAAAAATTAGTAACAATGCAGATTTTTTAAAAATAAATTAACTTTGAAATTTAGACTTAACTTTAAAATTTCAGTTTCAGAGGAGGAAGTAATTTATTCAATATTAGACAATATGATATTAAAATTATTAAACTTTTCCGTGTTCATAATAGAAAATTTAGTTTAAAAGCATTATTTAACAAGTAAATGAATCAAAATAAAAATTCATGCCAAATATCTGTAGTATTCTAGAAATCACAAGAGAATAGAGGATTTATTTTTTAATTATGATATAACATAAAAAAGAAAGAGAGAAAAAGAAAAAATACTATAAAATTTTTAAAAATAAAAAAATTAAGGGAAAAAAACAATAATTATTAACTGATAGTAAAAATATAGCATTCATTTAAATGATATTTCAAGATGTATATTGATAAGCTAAATTTTTCAGCAGCAAACAAATTTCAACTTTTAAGTTGAAAGTATACACAAAAACCATTTCTTTGTAAAAAAAAAAAGTACAAGAAAAAGAAGATAATAGACATTAGAAGATATTATATAATAGAAATACGCATAAATATATCTATAAAAATAAATTAAACACATTGCTAGAAATAAAAAATATTATTGATAATAATCTTAAAAGACAAAAAAATTTTCAGAAATCTGACAAGTGTTCTCAAATATTAAGAAGAATCTCATGCAATTCCATTTATATTGTTTCATTAATTAAAATAAAGGACATAATATCTACTTATAATACAGATTAATAAGTGCACATTATGTACATTCTTCTATAAGCCAGACTGTTTTACCAGGAACTAACTTAGTATATACATAATTTGGAGACTGGGAATGTACAGCTCAGGACAATTTTTTAAAAAGTTTAATTAGAATTATAATGAATAAAAAATTAAGCAGAAATTTTATGCTTTACAACTGTAACTCCTCAAAACATTACAAACATCTTAAAAATAAAATAAAAAACCATCTTTTCAATTATATTAATTCTTGTAAATTTTTTCTGAATTTTGGAAATTTTTGGAAAATACTTTTTCCTAAATTTCTAGCAATATTTTACATTGTTGCCTTGTTTTTCTCCCATTGTTGAAAGTTAAAGAAGAAAGATTCTATTTAAAATCTGTATAGTTTATAAAATGAATGAAAAAGTGGCATTCAATATCAGAAAAATTGGAAGATCAACGAATCAGATGTTTATGTTTTTTAATAGAATTATATTAGCATGGCACTGGCCACAATCAAAAAGGTTTATGTACACAATGAACAAAACATTTGTAAGACAATAGAAACAGCATGGTTTTCATGCCTGATAGTTTGAGGGAATTATGAGCATGGAATTATATCTAAATGATTTGATTGAAATTAAATATAACCAATATCCCCAAAGAACCAGCTGATCGCTAAAAGTAACTGTAGGTAATAAAAGGACATTGATCATTATTATTATACAGAATAAAGTCAAAATAAAAAGTCTCACATTTAGTCATTCAATACCAATTATTCAAAAACCCATTTATTAGCTACATTTTAATATATCATATTTAAAATTTTCATTTTTAGCACCTACAATGTGCACCCTTAATTACTATGAATTTTTTTTGTGGAATTATTGCATTCATACATAAGTTAAAAAGATTTCTCCACATTCCAGTTATTTTTTATTTTGCTTTTCTAAAAGTTAAATTTTTATTTCTGGAAAATAAAAAGTATGTTTCTATAAAGCATATTTAAAATATAATCTTTGACCGAAACATGGCTTATTTCTAGGCCTTTTAATATGCAAATTATCCCATATTTCCAGTAATGAGTTACAAAAGTAATTACATTAATGAACCCATCTACAAAAATTTATCAATAAAACAAGAAATACACATTTTTAGAAATATAAAAGGGATTGTAAGATTTTGATAAGATATAAGTCTTCAATAAAATAATTATTTTTTCTATAAAAATATTTAAAAACTATGAAAATTCATTGTTTTTTTTCCCCAATACAGAACAACCATATTAAGAACTACTATTTTGTCAATACAGGAAAAAAATTTGTTTAGCCTTAAAAAAAAAAAAAAAAAAAATTCTTAAAAGTCTTACAAATTACTCTTAAACAGAAAATATTCAAAACTCTATATGGAAACCTGTGATATTTCTAGCCCTTACGTAGTCTATTTTAGAAGGTGATAAAAGAAAGATGTTGATGCTTGAACAAATTTTGCAATAAATTCTTTTCAGTGAATAGGTATTATTTAATGACAGTAAAACTACACAGCTTTCCAAAATTAAGTACTCTGTGGCCTACTGATGTGCCATCATTACTAAAATCTTACTAGACATAGCACAGACTTAGAATAAAGAAATAAAAAAAAGAATTAAAAAATAGAAAGAAAAAAAAGAAACAGGTATTTTATAAACCTGAATTTTTTAAAATAATGAATTTTGCCAAGCAAGTATTTTAAAAGTATTGCAGAATTATTTCATAAAGAAAATTAATAGATCTTAAGAATGATAAAAATTCGATTCTTTAAAGCTGAAATCCACATTTCTACAGAAATGAGCCATATCTGCTTTTTTTGTACTTCAATATTTGTCAATTAATTTTTTAGCTATATAATATAACTTATAGAAATACTTAAACTTATAGTTATTACAAATCAGCTGTTGATAACTATGTGGTCATACATTATACTAAGAAATTCAAACACATTGCATTTAAATAGTATTTAAGGAATACCAATGCATATGTAAAAATGCATTATAAATAAATGCAAAATGCAAATAACTAGTAAATGCATATAACTAGTAATACCAATGCATTTTAAAAAATTATTTATAATACCCTAAACAAAAATTGATATTTTACATGGCATAAATCAAAAAATCCTCTTTGCAATTTTATTTTTTATTAAAATGACAATATTTGTTGCATCAAAGAATATATTTCAAAATTTGATGAAAAATTATTGAATGCATCAATCAATCTTTGACAACTATCACTAGCTAAATTTTATAAGTAAAAAAAAAATGATAATAATGATAATTTTTAAAGCAAATTATTGTAAGTGATAATTTGGTAGCAAAGTGATAAAAATTGCAAATATCTGCAGCAGTTTTATTCAGTAGGAATGGCAAAATAATATAAAATAAAGTTAAGCTTATAAATAAAAAAATTTAATGAATAAAAAATAAGTTATTTAATAAACTTCAAAAAAAAACTTATCTAACTCTTTCATACCCTTTATAGAACTTGTGAGGGGGAAAAAATCTATTCAGTGGTTCAAATTTTTATTTTACAACCATTTATTCATTTCCATCATTATCTATAGCACAAAGGTCAGCAAAATCTATAACACCTCATCTTTTGTCTAAATATCAGATGTACACATTATAACTTCTATTTAGGTGTCATGTGACTCAGATATCAATTTAGTTAGAAGTTATGAAAGCCAATGATATCTCTCATGTATATAATATATGCTTCACTAAACAAATCAAATCCTAAAATAAATATAGTATGTTTCAAATCATAAACATAAAAAAAATATCTAATGCATGCAAGTTAATGTATGAAGTTATAGAGCATGAAATTTTAGTGACGAATTTCACTTTTTACTTAAACTTTGAAATTCTGTGAACTTTGTTAACATGATGAGATGCAGCATTCAACAATTTATTTCAATTATTTGCAAACTATTTTGAGGCGATCAGTACGGTACCTAATATAATTTGCAGCTGCATTAATTAGCTAAATAAAATATTGAATTAATTGCAGTTGTAAAAGTGTTCAATGAAGCAGGTTGAATAGCCTGAAGAATGGTTTGTTTGCATTTGACAATTGCAAGGAGAGCGATTTTTGTGCCACACATGTTAACATTTCATAAATATGGAAGTTTAAACAGATTGATTTATTGATGTTCTTATAAAGATTGTTATCCCACAACAAATATATGGATGTATATTTATCCATTCCTCTCTTTCTTATACGGAAAGTGTTTCAGAAATCACTATAAAGAAAATTCTTTCCAAACTTACTGTTCCAGCCTACATATCCTCTGAGCAATTGCTCTTCGTCTGGGGAGATGGCAGCTCCAGCCAAGAAGTCAGCCATAGCAACTAGTAGAATTATTAATAAAACTATCTGAGCCTGCAACAAGAGAAAAGTTAGATTTTTAAGTATAAAGGATTCTAAGTAAATTAATAAGAAAATAAATAATTATGTTATTAAACAGGGGAAGAAAATTATAATTTACAATGACCATGACAAAACTGTTTACAAATGAAATTAAATCTTTAATTTTTTTCTTATTCCAAAAAAAGTTTTTTTTTTAAAGAAAAAATACTACTAACCAATATACTTCACACTTAAAGTATTTTGATGTCTATTAAATTTATATATAATATTTTTAAGGTAAAATTACTTTCATATAAAATATTATAATCGATAAAATTAATTATTAATTTATTTTATAATCTCTGATTATATATCCATAATTTATTAAATTTATTTTGGTAATCAATACAACTGATTAATTACTAACAAATCAATATATTTTTTATCATTTAAAATAAACTGAAACTAGGGATCTAGGTCTTTTTCATCAAATAATTTAATGAGAATTTCTGTCAGTTCTTTCCAGTGTTAGGTCTCCCTTTATAATATAAAAATAATACATATTATTGATTTATTCTTAATTGAATAACTAAAAATATATTATGTAGTTAGTAATATTTTTGTGGATTTTTAATTTACTAAAATATAGCAATTATATTAAGCAATTGTGGTAAACTATGAACATTTTCAAAATGGATGAATTTAGATATAAGAATACTTTTTATAGTCTTAAAAAATTTAGGCTACTCAAAAGGTAAATAAAACATAAGTTATTCAATGGATACTGAACGTCTTTAAAATACAGTAAGAAGTTTTAAAGGAGACGAACAACACAGCGATAAAATCAGTTGCAAATTTACCTTTGTTTCCCATTCTGTTCCCACGATAGCAATTCCAAGTATAACTACAACTGTTATGCAACTGATGACTCTGATATTATTTATTGGATTTTCAAATAGAGGCATTTCAGTATTCTAAAATATAAATATATTCATATACATATATATGACACAGACAAGAACATATTTTATAAAAATGAAAAATTAATCACATTAGATTCAACAAAAGAATGCTAAAGGGTATTTCAACTTTAAAAAAAATTTAAAGTATGAACACACTCAAACAAACTCACATTATAGTGAATTTATAGAATTAAAAAAATATAAAAATATGTACTTCCTTGATGAAATTGATTTTTTTCTCCTTAACTTTTTCCTTTTGTTTAAAAATTATTCAGTTTTAAGAAAGTTAAACTTCCAGAAACACAAACAATTTATACCAATTCAACAAAAATGTTCATGGCATATAAATCCATTGAAAAAAGAATTGATATTGCCAACTGTTACCTTTATTAGATAATAAAAATCTCCCTCCCCCCAGTTCATTATCAAAATCTCACTTATTCAAGGTTTAAAAAGTATCAAATACCACAAAGAACTATCTCTCTTTCAGTTCTTTTATATTAATTTTCATACAGCTTAGAATTAAAATGAAAGTTTTATAATTAACAATACTCAAACAATCTAATAATAACTATTTCATTATCACGTTTTTTTCTGTTAGTAACAAAAAATGAGAAGATTAAAAGTCTAATTTTCCTTCTCTAAATAATTTACATAATTACAAAAATATAGCAGTAATTTTTTTATAGTTATACAAAAATAATAAAGCACCACTATTTATGAAACTATAATTTATAAAGTACTGTTGGATGCAAGTTATTTATATAGCATTTGCTTCATTTACAAAAATTTTATTGTCTATGATTCAACCAAGAATCTTACATGTAAAATATGTAAAGTACAGAAGATGTCAGAAGGCAAATTATACGTTTCTATTGCATTAGATCAGCAGTTCACAATATATGGTACATAACATTATTAATGGGAGTTTTTACATACACACACACACACACACACACACACAAAAAAAAAAAATTGAAATGAATGTAAGATAGCATCCTTTTAAACACTGTTTATAATTCTGACACACACCATTTCTGATCAGCAACTGAAATAGATTGTGACAACATCATTGATCATATGGTTAGATATTGTACTAGCTAATGTTCCAGAAATTAAAATAAAAACTCATGAAATTTTTAGTTGAAAAGTATTCATGATTTAGTTTTCAATGTAGCACTGAAATTTTAAATATTTTCCAGAACCATATAATTGTAAAATCATATTTTTAATTATGGTATAAATTAAAAACAAATATAAGACACGACTACAATTTGAATCAAATTGACTTATACAAGTAAAGAATGCATAAAAAGATCAATATGTTGAAATTTGTAACAATGAAATTGTTTCATTTTTCATATTAAATTTTTATCAATAATGAATTTTAATATTGCTACTATTTAGAGTGTCCCCAAAAATGGAACAAGCATTTATTTCCTTAAATATTCCAATTAAACATATACTTCCAGTTAAAAAGCTTCATTAAATAAGGCACCATATTTGTTAAAATACTTTGGCTTCTGTAGATGATCAGAATAGAAAGAATTTTTATTTAAGCTTCAAATTTAAAAAATGCAATATAAAGAATTAAGAAAATATTTCTTGTAACACAGAGTGCAACAACAAAATATTTGTTTTAAAAGTATGCAATTCCAATTAAATGACTTTATTGTGCCTTCATATAAAAATAACATTTTGCATATTGTCTAATTATATCATACTGATTATTTTATATTTTAATTATCGATCATTAGTTAATTAATGAATTAATTAGTGATAGAATAATTAGTTAAAGTATGGATTTATTAACTAGAACAATTACTCCATGAAATAATCAGAACAAAAGAATAAACTTAATATATACCATAAAGTAGAAAAATAAGGCTTACTTGCAGTAAAACTACCAGCGTTTCAGCAAATCCAACTACATACATAGCAACAGCTACTGCATTTGCCACAGAAAAAATGAACCCAATGGAACCACCAAATTCAGGTCCCAGACTTCGAGATATCATATAATAAGTCCCTCCTATCATTAGTGTGAAAAAGAAAACAGATTTTAATTAAAAAATAATGAATGATTCATAGTTTATACTTAGTAAATAAAAAGTTAGGACTTACCTCCTTTTACTTCTCCATTGGTACAAATGGCAGACATTGATAGTGTTGTTAAAATTGTAACCACAGTAGCAAGAAGAATAATAAGGCAAGCCAGGCCTGAATAAAGAACATATAAATAGATACAATAAGTTAATAAAAAACTAGCCATCTTTGGTGATCAGCTTGTTTGCCCAGATTCTTGACTTTCTAGGCTGTTAAACAACTAACACAGAATGCATCTTTTTAAAATTTCACTTAGTTATTTGACATGACTGAAAGACATAACTTTAATGGAATCAGTCTATTATAAAGTCTATTCTATTCAAATTATCTTGGGTATAAAACAAAAGAATTACCATTATTCAGAAGACATTTTTTAAGCCTTTCTTAATAGAAGCAACAAATGGCCTCCAATGTGAATGAATAATAATCAGTGATAATTGATGAATGAGCTACGGCAAATTATTCTTCTTGAAAAATATATTAATACAGCAATTTTTTCACAATTATTGGACCATGAAAATTTTTCCTTTAGCAAGTAAATTTTTATTTTTTAATGACTCAAACATTTATAATAACTCATTTTGTAATTATTAATTTTTTGAATAGGCCATTTGTTTGAAATAGAATATTTTATAATTATAATTTTTTAATAGAATTTTTGTTTATTTGTGAAAATTATGGGTCTTATGAAAAATAAATTGCAATAAAAGTGTTTAATTCACTAAAATGTATCTGATACTCTGCAAAACCCAGATTTGTGTTAGCTTATGTATCCTGCATCTTTGTCAATGCAAGACATAATTCAACAAAAAGAACATATTCTATGATGTGATGAATTTGATTAGCATATCACAGCAACTAAATTTTTTTGTCATCCCCTGAACATGAAACATTATCATATGAAAAATTAGGATATAGATTATTTATCACAATCTTCAGTGCCACTAGGCATTGAATTGTTTTAGAAATTATGCTAAGAACAACAAGAAAATAGATATATTTTAACTTATCAGAAGGGCATAACTTAAAAGATAATTTCTGTAAATTATAAATATATAATTATAGAACTGCATTTTTAATATTTTCACTGATACATTAAATGAAACACTTTTTTATAAAAAATTAAAGGAGGTTCAAGTTTTAAAGAAATATATATCACAGAATGACAGAATTTTAAGCTAGAATTTAAGACAGAATTTTAAGCATATGTTTGTATTATTTTTAAAAATTTATTTTTAATTATAAAGCAATAGTAACATACACACAAATAATATATTTATTATAATTGGAATATGAATGTGTCTAAATACAGCAACTAAAACAATAAAAATCATTTTAGTAAAGTGTATTTCAAAATATTTTTGAAAATTTATTAAAATTAGGCAAAAATTATATACAAATAAAATTAGTACCACTAAAAAGAAAATTTTCCAATTTTGAAAATGGCAAAAAATTGCCTTTTTGTAATAAGATGTTCTAAAATTATGGAGGAAAACATTAAAATTTTGTTTAATTCTTGATTAAAAATCAAATAAAAATTTTGAAAAGCCCTTTCGTAATGAATATTAATTCACCAAGAAACAACTACATGCTGTAGATGGTAACTTTGGATAAAACAGTTTGCCCAGTACAGTAATGTGAATGACTTTAGCATTGCACATTTCATAGATATAAATAGTCATATTTCAAGTTAATAAGCATTATCACAATCAGATAAACTTTAGAATATCTAACAATTATGGATGGTACTTTCATGAACACATTTGTATAAAAAGTTATTAGTTGTACTCAATAAGAACTTACCAATTCCAGCTTGACCAACCACCCATGACAGACGAAGAAAAAGCATAACACCCCATATGTTTAGTAGACATCTTACCTAAAATACAATATACCATCGAGTATTATCAACTGGCAATAAAAAATTGTATTTAAAACTCTTTTTTTGCATATCACTGCACTAAACAAATTTGAAACCTTTCATAATCACAAGATAAATCTAAAGTCATTAAGACATTCATTATTACTTATAATGATATTTGAATTTAAACTCTTTATTAATAACTGTTATACACTTTTCTTCATTTGTTTTGCTTCATGTTTGTAATAGTAGCATTTATTAATCTATCTGTCACTCACTTTTTAAGGACAAATTTCTAAATTTTGCAAATTTGTGTGATCTTGATGACAATATATTATTTTGATATTTTCAGAAACGATTGCTTTAAAGAAATATTGATTCTTTATTAATAGTGTGAAATTGAGAAGAGAAACTGATTACAAGTTTCCATGATATTATAGAACTAAATTATAAATTTTAAAAAAATTAATCAAAAAAATTTAGATTTTAAAAATAAATAGATTAGCCCACTAGTGTTTCAAAAATTGCTTTTCAAGCCTTTTAATATCCAATAATTTAAGCTGCAAGTAAGTCATTTTTATAAATTATATTAAAAACATCTATATTAAAAGATAACTATGAAGTAAAATTTAATTTACTCCCAAAAATTAATTACCTTGTAACAATGATTAAAAATTCAAAAACTTAATGAATCTACAAATAAAACATAAAATTTCTTTAGATGCATTTTACAAAACATAAAAAATATTTTTTCTACTATTTCTTTTCAATATTGTGTTAAAAACTGGTAATGGAAAATTTCACAATTTTTATTAAATATTAAACATTAGAATAAGTTATGCAATACTTCATATTGAATAAAAAAATTTGCATAAATATCTTTCATTAAAAGAAATTATAGTAATTTATTTCTCTTATGCTATTTTAACTACAAAATACCTTCTAAAACTGATACACTTCAAGAAAATATAATTATAGGCCATAAAGTCAGTAAAAATAATTTTGCAATTCTTTTATTAATATAATAATAAGGAGTATTTATTTCTTCTTTAGAATTCCAAATCTGTTAGATCCTACTTCATTAATAAGACATTGTTTGTTCCAAAATTTCTGTGTTGGTTCTATTCTATTCTTTTAAAATAATTATTCTAAGATAAAGATATGGCAGATTTGGTATGGATCAACACTATTAAAATTATACCAGTTGTTAATAAAGCATCAACATTTTTCATGCTACTAGAAATTTTTTATACACATTTCATTTATCATAAATGAACTTAAATATGAAGATTCCATAAATACTCAACATAACAATTCTTCATTTGTAAAATGGAAGTCAACCATGGTTTGACCTTGGAAAACTGTCATTATTACAGATAAGTTAATATATCTGATGTTGCTTGGAATGGAAATATTTTCATGTCTTTTAGTAACAAAAAACTATTTAACTGTGATTTTTATAAAACTTATACCAATACAATTCTTATGCCTTATAGTAACTGTGAGAAAAATTTTAAGAAAATCTATACAGAAATTTGGATTTCCTATAATATAAAACTATTTATGAATTTTCTTTTTTACTTATACTGGTTAACTAACTAACAAAAAAAAAGATGAGATAACTTTAACTATAGTTTGCAGTATTTCTTTTAGTAAAAAATGTTAAAATGAAAAAAAGAGA
>JAPMOR010060073.1:259625-286034 GCA_026543865.1 Argiope aurantia
TATATATAGTGAAAAGAACATTTAGGTAATAAATATTTTAAAATTAAAATATAATGAAAATGTAATTACTATCAAGAGATAAATACAAAAGAACTTGCATCAAATGTAAATTAATTTCCATAAATTAAATATAAAAACATGAAAAAAAAATTTAATTCATATATCTTTATATATGAAAAAAATAAAAATAAAACTTGCTTAGACTTTTTTTTATGCAAGTTTTATGCTCTGTAATATCGAATATATAGTATTTGGAAAATATGGCATATATTATTGTTTTTATATGTTTATATAAATTTGAAAAAGAAATTTTACAATATATTAATATTGCAACATGATCCGATAGTTCAATTGTAAACAGTGGCCAGAAAATCCAAAATAAATATATAAATCTATTTTAATCAAAGCTACAGAATGAGATTGTACCATCCTATGAATTTCAATCATTTCCTTGAAATAGATGGCATTAAGAAGTGGATTTTTAATTTCACTAGTTATGAAACCGATGAAGATGCTTATGCATAAAAATTATAAAGTTTAGAAAGTATTAATGCATTATCTAATAAATGTTTTCTGTAATATTGCCATAAGCAAAACAACTGTTTCACTGTCTTTCAAACTTCTCAGACTTTATGCAACAGTTTACACAATCTCTTTTTCAACTTTTTTTTTATTTCAGAAGTAATAATGAATACGTTTTATTAACTGGGATATGTTTTAAAACATCTATTATAATATTATTTCACTAAGTAAAGGGTGAAAAGGCATCCAAAAAATATTCTTACAAGAACACCTTGAATCCAACCAAACTTAACAGCTGCTTGTTTTTCAGTACTTGCTTTCGACAAACGACGGCTGAAATACTGAAAAAGAAAAGTAATCAATAGATTCAAGAATTTATACGATGAAAGTACTTGTAAATAATATGTTTAAGCATTTAAAATCTTAATTTCTACTTAACTACTACTATCTTTTTAAAGACCCATTTTAAAATGAGTAAAAGCATGTGTAATAATTTTGCACAGCATAAACAATTATGAGACTAATACAAGAAAGAATTCTTCTAATTTGAAATACTTCATAACATAACAGACTGTAAAATCTAAATTAAAAGGCTTAGTATTGCACTTTGATGGAAAAAAATGCTTAAAGTAAGGCAAAAGGTCTAGAAGCTTTTCTTAAAGTTTCAAATTATTTATAAATAAGAACTGGATTCCAGCAAAGCAGGGACAATTTCACATTAATAACAAATTACGAAAAATATTACACTTAAAATAAAAAAATTCAGAAACTCTGGAAATTTTTATATTTTAAATTTTGTAGATAAGAATCCTTGGAATTCAGACACAAGATGAGATTCAAAATAATAATAATGAAACTAAAATGAGTCTGGAATAAAAGATTAATAATATTTCGGGAATTCTATAAAATTTTAACTTCACGAAAGAAAGCTGTTTTTAATAATATTACGTAAGTTGATTTAAAAAAAATGAAAACATTTTTTATAAAATTATCGGTACATTAATTCAAAGCACAGTAGTATGGACAATATAGAAAGAATATTATTACATTTGAACCAAAAAAACCTCCGTTCAAATTCCCGCGTATCAGATCGCATGCACTAACAATAACATTGCATTAAGTCTTACATTAACAGTTACAGTTAATGTAAGACTTAATAATACATAAATTGGTACCCAAGATAAATACCAAAACAGTGCTCCTCTTCCTTTTTTCAAAAATTGCTATCCTCACATTCCCCTTAAAATGTTATGATATGTGGGGGAGAGTGGTGTATTGAAGTTATCTATTAATAATTACGTGTAAAATGTTTCTGAAAAATGCGACGTTACCATGTATTAATACAACTAAATTATTCAAATAGATCAATAAAATTATTAATAAAATGAAATAGTAAAGCAATTATAAATACATTTGTTAACAAAAATATAGTTAAAATGTGTAAAAGGAACTAAAAGTATTTAAAAAACATATTGACATTTAAATCAAAATGTATAGTGATTCTTTCAGAGAGGCCCACGATGTCATCAATGGCCGTGAGTCCTCCCCACCCCCCAAAAAAGTTTATTCTACTTCTGATCACATCAATGAACTGCATAATTTTCATAAATGACTGTTTGAATTTCTACTTTATCTGAAAAAGTTTAAGAAAATTTTATTAAAAACTCCCAAATTAAAAATTCTGAAACTTTTAATTAAAAAAAATTATGGTATATCAATAGGATGTTTCTAGAGAAAAGAACCGTCCATGCTTATCACATTATGTAATTACCTCTACTAATACTAAAATATAATGGTCCTTTCCTAAGCGTATTGTGCGATATATAGGCCATATTGTTCGATTTAGTTTTACCAAAGATAAAAATTAACTTTGGATGGTAAAAATTGCATCTCCAAGCGATTTTTCGGAACTTTAATTAGTTTAATTAATCAAAAATAAAGCTGAATTCACTTGTCTTAGAGTTAAATTTGGAAAATAATATTATACAAAAATCACAGCATCGTAAAATTTAAAAATTCTCCAGGATTTTAAGCATAATTTTTATTTTAAGATTAGATTTATTGTTTTATATTTATTATGTGTACATTAATTATTATCGACTTTCATAACTTCTAAAGCTATAGATTTTAAACTATACATGCCATAAGAAAATAGCAAGTTTCCATATTTAAAGAGTTAAAGAATTCGTAGCAACCAATTTATGCCATTCATTAATGCAATTAAATTAAATTCAATTAAACAAATAATATAATTTCTAATAACCTGATAGATACAATAATTGAAATAATCATTTAAATTTTCGTCAAGAATGTAACGTTTCTATTTTCTTATTTATAAAGTATGAAGAAAGTATTGTAATCGTGAAAACATTCGAACTCCAGATTTTGTTGAATTTCCACGTTTTAGACCTCTCTAAGTTCGAACAAAGCATCTTTGAAAAATATTTATCCGTCTCTCTGTATGCTTAGGACAAAAATAACTCATTAAAGCTTGACGCTAGATGGGTGAAATTTTGTACATAGTCTTTACACTCAATTTGTAGATTTAGATCAAATTTTGAGCCGACTCTATTCAGAAGAAATCTGTCCTTTGTTGTTTGGCATCGAAAATATAAGCAACGAAGAATATATAAGTTAACACTATAATTACAAAACGAAGAGAAATATACATATAAAATTTGGTACACAGATTTAACCTCTATAGAGCAGACACTATCAAATTTTGAACCAAATCAAACAAGAAATTGAACGTCTGTCCGCCTGTATTTTCAGAAATATGTAGATGTGATTACTCAAAAACGCATTGACTTAAATTTATGAAAAATGCTATGCGATTTTGTGACTAGAAAGTGTAGCACTGTGCCGAAATTCGGTCTAAATCGTCTGAGAAAAATGATTTTAAAATTCGAATTCCATTTTCGGATACTACGCCATAGATTAATCGTGGAAAAAAATTAAACTCGCCAAGGATGAAATGACAGGTTCGGTAAAAATGCTGCATTCATACGAAGGGTTAATATTTCGTAACTATTGTACGCCAGTGCCTGGGATAACGCCTTTATTAGAGAGTATGCGAGAAAGTTTTGGGAGGATCACTCCCACCGATTCAATACTGCACAGCTGATGGAAGCAACAGACTATTTAATGTGCCTGTTATGGTCGTCATATGACCTGCTAAACTGAACGCCTGCTTGCTTGTTTTGTTTGAACCTTATATAATTCTTCCCCTCTTCACATTCTGACCGAAATTTGATGCACTCATTTTTTTAGTCCCTGGAAGGCTTAACTGGGCTTCTCCAAACAGCGTAGCATGGAATAAATGTTTTAATGTTTTCCCTATATAACATCGGAACAGATCATCGCACAAACATTATTATAACGTTGCAATTTCTTTTAATTTTATAAAAAAATGTCTTACATTATTTTTTAAATTTTTGATGCGCCCTGTTGGCATTAAATAGGTTCTTTTAATGAATATTTTTGGATTTAGTTTTCTGAGGCATATGTAATATTTTATTTATTATAAATACCATTTAATGATTCCTTTAATCTTATTATCTATGTATCAAAAGCAAGAAAGAAAATTGAAGACTCTAGATATATCATTAAAAACCGTCTCCCTTTCCGTTCTCTGATTTTGAAGGGGGGGGGGAGAAAAAAAAACATTATTTCGTCGCATATTTTCTACAAAGGAAGAATGGTAGATATCCCTAGCCACTGACGCTGTATCAATTTCGAAGTCCATTATTTCTACACACCAGGATACATCATCAATGGTCGTCTACCCCCATCTCCCTCGTCTCTTTATTTTCCAGAGAAAACACTACTTTACTGCCCTTTCTCTAAATGGTAAAACATTAACATTCTCCAGCCACAACACCTGAACCGATCTTACAAACCAAAATTAAGAAGAAGAAGAAAAAAAAAAAAACTTTAAAGAGTTTAAAGATAAATCTGACTTTAATTTTAAGCAGCGGGAGTGTCTCCTCAAACCTTTCTGGTCTACTTTCAAATAAAGGTGAACCCGTGCTTCGAGCTTCTTTCTTCCCGGCCGATTGTAACCAACATTTGGCAGCCACAAAATCACATTCGAAATTTGAGATATTTAAGTCATGGCGTTTTTGACAATGCATTACATATTCACATTTACACATTTCTGAATGTACAGACGGACCGACGTTCAATCCCATTTTGGATTTGGCACAAAATTTGATAGTTGTCTATATTATAGATGTTAAATCTATGTACCGAAATCCATCCATCTAGCTTTTTTCCTTTTGCAGTCATCTTGTGAACTTATATTCGAACAGTCAGACAGACAGATTTTCTTTTAATAGATTTCGTTCAAAATTGGATAAAAATCCACAAAATTTTGTGTAAAGACAATATACCAAATTTCATTCGCTCAAATTTTCTAAAAGTTTGAAAGTTCCAAATTTCAAACTTTTTTTTTAAGTGTGAGAAAATATAAACGTAAAGAGCTAGAAGAGTGAAATTTGGTTAGCGTCAAATACAGGATAAAAGTTGAGAGGGAATGACAAATTAAATGAAAACATTTGAATTATCGATACATTTCGTTCAATGGCGTTAAAATTAGCTAGGCTCTAATGTATTTGAGAATTCTGATCTCTTTTTGTGACAGTAATGCATTGAGGTGATAAGATTTCATGGTACACTACTTTCCCAACTTCCATTTAAGAAGATATTCGGGTCGCATTGTGCTGACGTTGTTATTTTATGCAGTGGCAGCTTCTATCGTAAAAGAAACTTGGCCGAATCGTTGCGATTTGAGTCGATCGTAAAAAAGGAAGATGTCTTCTGCCGCTCGAGTCGAAGTCTGAAGTCAGTGTTTGCATTTTATTGTATTTAGCTGTCTCTTCCCCCCCCTTATCTTTTACTTATTTCTTTTACATCAGTCATGAAAATAATACAGCATCAGAATTTGATTAAATAAAAATTGAACGAGGCATTCAAAATAGATTCCTTTTTGATACATTTTTACTTTATCATATACGAAAAGTAAAAGAAAGTATTGTAATCGTCAAAAAATTCGAACTCGATATTTTGGCGATTTCCGCAAGTTTAAAAAATTCATTTTTGGAAAATGTCTGTCTTTGACAAAAATAACTCAAAAACGCTTTGAACTAGACGAGTGAAATTTGATAAATGGTCTTTATACCAAATTTGTAGATTTCTTTCAAATGTTGAGCAAGTCAGCCGTTGCGAGGAAGTCAGCCTATCCGGTTGTTTGAATAGACAAGATAACTACAAAACAAAGAGATCCAGATGGATAAAATTTGGTATACAGATTTAACATCTTATGGGTAGAAACCTATTAATTTTCACCTAGCATGTGGGAACTTTGCTTTTTTCTTCGCTGAGTAAAGTTTCAAAAAAAAAAAAAAAAAAAAAAAGGAAGAAAACCTAATATGAATTTTGGTCGCTTTTTTTTACACCCTATTGGAACCAAAATTTAGATTTTAGAAACAAAATCACATATAAATTTCTATGCTTTTGCGCTTTTGAGCTATCGCATTTATATTCATAAGAAAGCAAAAAACGGCAGACATCCAACCGCATGTCGGATTTAATTCAACATTTTGTACGGACCAACCTTAGATTGTAAAATTATGTACCAAATTTTATCCTTCCAATCCTTTATATTTCAGTTATCGTGTTCGTATTCCGTCAATCAGATAGGATGGCATTCATACAAAATTCGTCAGAAATCGGCAAATTTGGCTTTAAAACAACAAAGCAAATTTTATCCATTTAGCTCAAAGTGTTTTTTGAATTATTGTCTTCATAGAAAGATATAATTTTTAAAAAAATGCGTTTTTCGTATTTATGGAGGTTTGAAACGTGGAGATCTGTCCAAATCTAGAGTTCGAATCTTTTGATGATTATAATATATATAAAATTGCAGAAATCGATAAGTTCCCACACTCCGAGTGAAAGGATAAAAATATGTCAACCTAAACAAATACTTGTAAAAGACACCTATTCCCCTTTACCTAAGTCGACACGTGTAAAGAAATCCCTATCAAAATGTCACAGTACCACAGTACCGGATAAATGTTTCGTTTGCTCTTTTCTCTTCCGCTCTTGCGTCGCGCTGTGAACGGACCTGTTTTGTCCGCTCTTTTTATACATAAATTATGCCTCCCGGAATAAAAGCGAAGTTTAAAAATTCGAAGTATATTTAACTATAAAAGGATGCATTTAACTACTTGTAGCAAGAAATTCAAAAGTGTTCATGCCAAAACAGTCCACTGTAATTCGCAGTCAGAATATACGGAGTATCTCATATTACAAAGAAAGCGGTAAGCGATTTATATTTTCTAAATGAATTCATTTTCAACCCAAGACTGCGCTCCTGTAAACCGTGTCCGGCAAACAGTCTCAATTGACGCCATTGTTACTTATGTGACAATTGACTGCAGACGTGTGTAGCGCGTCATTGGCGATTCTAGGGAGAAACATCTCGACGTGCGTGGCACGTCTTTCCACCGCAAATGGTTAATAATGTAGCAAAGCGTTTATGTGTAAGTCCATTAAATAAAACGATGCATATTATTGTTGCAAAATATATTAAAATATTTTTAAATACTTACTAAATTTAGGGAGAAAAGTGTACAAGAAATGAAATCGACATAATTAAAAAGCAGTTTTGGTGTAAACTGGTTTTCCTGCAACGCATAATACGCCCCGAAAGATAAGCATTAAATAAGCATTATAATTTCAATAAGCTTTTAATCAAAAGTCTAACTAAAAAATTGGAAAGCCTTTCTAAATGATTACATATTCCCCAAGAAATGATTACATGCAGTCGTGTTTACATGCCTTTCGAAGAAAAACGGTTTTTGTAGAATTAGAGATATTCTTTTAACCATCGAGGTTGAATTTTCAATAGCTCCTAAATTTCGCATACGACGAAAGTAAAAATAGTAGGCCTGTTTCTAAATATTAACTCAAAAGCTGTTATTATTAAAATGCCTATTCATTAAACCAGATAATACGGGCCGTTCATGGTTCAATGAGTATAATAATTTCTGAATTCGAACAGATTTTCTTAACTTCACGGCTCATGAAAGCGAAACTTCTTTGGAAATGTCTTTCCGAGAAATTAAAATGACTTTGCTCCTGTCTTTCGCAAGGCCTCGTCAGGGTCCGATCAGCTGCGCAGGAGTCCTTCGCCAACACAAGATCCGGAAGGGGGGGGGGGGCTCTCTTTCTCCTCCTCAGTTTCCAAAAAGTTTCCTTTCTTTATTACTTTTAATTTAAATACATTGTAAGCAATTCTTACAGATCAAATGTTATGACAAATTAAAATAATAATGTTTCTAATTGTATGTCAGTTTCAAGAGAATTAGTTTCAGTGTCTCATACGTAAAAAAAAAAAAGTAATTTTAAACGGTGTATCATAACAATTATACATTTTTTAACACAGTAAGCGATTATGTTGAAAATTCGACTTTCGGCTAAAATATCAATTTTATTATATTCGATATTCTTAATTTCTGGCTATTTTTCTTTTTAAAATCTGGAATTTTGTTTCTAGATTTATTCTCAGTGAAATTGCAATGTTTTCTATTTTTGAATAATGCGCGTTTTTAATGTCATTTTCCATTTTTAAATGCTTTGTTCACAAATGACATATTTGGTTTCATAGATGTTTTATCCAATCCATTTTACGCAAAAATTCATCGTAGCATTTTTCAGAAAATTCATCCTGGATTTAGGAATAGGCAGAGCATCAACATTTTTTTCCCGAAAGCATTTTTTTTTGTTGTTGAGAAAATTCGATTTAAACTGGTTTGGATTGGAATGATCACGTGACTATTGTATCTTCCGAGTTCCAAAATGTTTTTTACCAGCTAGAAAAAAAGAAAATTAATTGCCTCTCTCCCTGAATATATATATATATACACACACACACTTTTTATACCTTCCGTCGCTGTTTCGCGTTGGTTCCCATTTCCTTCTCTGTGTTTCTACGGGAGATAACTTCTTATGATCCATATCCTTTATTTTTATTGGCCAGAAAGGAGAAACGGGTATATGGTGGATATTCGTTCCAACTGTAACTTTTTGTTGGTGATAAGTCGCCAAATGTGACAACCTTCTTTTATCATTTTCTAATAACTGTAAGAGTGAAAAATCGATGCCTCAAAAGCGATAAATCGCCACTTTTCTGCCCCGTGCACTTTGAGGCTTCAAAAACCCCAAACCAAAACCACATCATGTTCTCACATGATAATAATAGACTGCCTTAAAAGCAACACAATTAACTTCTCGTTCTCCACACATTTGAGGGAAGGAGATTTTCTACTTCGCCTGTTTAAATTTCTGATCTGGGCCTCATTAGCCATTCTCCCTGTCGCCTAACAGGATGCAATATTACTCGAAACATTTCCTTGGAATGTGAGAATGCACCTCCTTTCTTTTTACGTTTTCGTATACGAAGTTTAGAAAAAGAATTGTAATCGTTAAAAAAATCGAATTCAAGACGTTGATGAATCTTCACGTTACAGATATCACTAAGTTCGAAAAACACATTTTTGACATTATATTTGTCTGTCCTTCTGTCTGTAATTCAAGAAACGATGTGAGCTAGAAAGATGAAAGTTGGTATACAGTCTTTACACCAAATTTGTATCTTTCCATCAAATTTTGTTCTCAATCTATTCAGTGACGAAAAAGAATTTCAAAAACATTCTTCTAACAATCCAGTAATGAGAAAACTGTCATTTTATTGTGATCATTGTATTTCAAAAGACACAAATTCATTCAAAGTATTAAAAAAACCCAATTTGTTAAATGAAGTCCGATATAGTGTTCATTTATGTTTTGGGGATATTATGAATTCTAATTTTTTCTTCAGTGTTTCCGCAATAACGGTGACAGTCTTTCCTTAAACCGGATGAATTCCCCCCCCCCCCCCTCCATTCAAACGATAATGAGCGCACCTCTCTACAAAACGTTTCACTTCGCTTCAGTGAACAGAAATTCCATTCATTTCACCCAGACATGAGGAAGTGACGACCGAATGTATCCACCACATTGATAAATTCCCTTCTTCTTTATTTATTTTCTTGCATAAGAAGTAAGTAAAGGCAATTGTAATGTGATTGTTAAAAAATGCGATCTGAAGATTTTGATTAATCAGAGCTTTTCAGAACTCCCCTCGAGTTTAAAAAAAGTATATTTTGAATTTTTTATGTCTGTCTATGAAGTCGATAACTCGCACTGAGTTAGACGGATGCAACTTTGCTCGTAGTTATTGTATCAGATTTTAGATGTCATTGACGAGTTTTGAGACTGCAATTTTTAATCTTTATTTTTATTGACGGACTTATTTTTTTAGGAATTTAACTCCCAATTCCTTTTACAGTCTTTGCATGAAACTTCGTAGTTGTTGTTTATAACGGCACTTGCCATGACCAAGCTCGCTGACGAAGTCAGCGATTTTAAGCCAAGGGAGCGTCTCTTGTTTTAGTAGCGCCAACTTGGGTCAAGAGTACATCTTAGCCACTCACGCATCACATTCGCTTGTACAACCCCTTTGTACAGGGGGGCACATTCACACATCTCACAGATAGAAAAGATGAAGAACAACCATGCCCAAACCGGGACTCGAACCCGGGACTCGCGCAGATCACGGGAAAGACGCGCTACCCCTATGCCAGGACGCCGGCATGAACCTGCGTTCCATTCGCTAGCTTTAACTGGCGATCAATAGCTTCGATTAACTATGACATTTTGTACCGTCTCGTATACGAAGTATAGAGAAAGCATTGTAATCGTCAAAAAATTCGAACTCGGAAATTTGACAAATTTTCACTTTTTAGCTCCTTCTGAGTTCGACAAACACATGGCTGTGACAGAGAGAGAGTGGAAAAACACTTTCAGCCGAATTCATGAAGTTTGATGTACGGTCTTTACACCAAATCTGCAGATTTTTGTCAAATTTCGAGCAAAATCCGTTTTGATGAAGTCTGTCTATCCGGCTGTCCGGATCTTAACACGGTAACTACAGAATGAAGAAAGCCAGATAGATAAAATTTGGTACTCAGAATTAACATCTGTAATGTAGACATTTATCAAAGTTTGAGCCAAATCCAACGAGGGATTGACCGTCTGTCGGTTTGTACTCTGAGAAACATGTAAATGTGATGATTAAACTATACCAAATTTGGTATGTGTTTTTGTGATTGCAAATGTAGTTCTGAGTTAATTTCAAGTGGTTGGGAAAAAATCCATCTAAAACGCAAATTCGCTTGTCGGGTGCTATTCGCCGCATTTGAGGCATTAATCGCTAAGAATGCTAAGAAACTCGCCAAGGACAGATTCTGTAAAAACGCTAAATGTTGTACGTTAATGCCATGCAAGGTGTCCTCTGGGATAACAGCTTTTTAAAAAAACATATCAGAATGTTTTTGGAAGAATATTCCAATCGGTTATGTTATAAGTTTTTCAAATTTGGTTTACAAATAATGAAATTTAATTAAGTTTTCGTGACATATAGTTGATTTTTATAAAAAAAACAAAGGAAAAATATTTTCTTTTCATCCAGTACCAGATATATCAGTAGTCGCCAACATTTGTAATAGTTTTTAAAAGAAGTGAAATGGCATATGTCGGAATGACAGTGTGCAATTCTTAAGTTGCCAGTTATAACCAGCAGGAATAGTCTCCCCCAAACTTTCCCGCATACTCCGCAATAAAGGTGATAACTCCCTACTCAGCAAAAACTTGTGCACCTTGGATAAGATGGAAAGTACCTTACATGTCATTGGCGTACAAATATTAACTTTCAGTGGATTTAGCATCTTTCTATATTTATCGTGTTATCTTTGGCAATAGTGCATTTCAGTAATCACATTCATATGATTCTGAAGGTACAGACCGACAGACGTTCAGCCCTTGTTGGATTTGGCTCAGAATTTGATAGATGTCTATACTATACTTATTAAATTTGTGTACTGAATTTTATTCATCTCACTCTCTTCATTTTAAAACTATCGTGATAAACATTATTCGAACAGCCGGACAGAAAGACTTACACTGAATAGAGTTTACACGAAATTCGACAGAAATTTACAAATTGGGTTTTTGAGTTATCCTTGTCACAGACAGACGAACATAATGTAAAAATTGTATTTTTCGAACTCAGAGAGGTCTGTAATGTGAAGATTCTTCCAAATATCGAGTTTGATTTTTTTAGGAATAAGAAACTAATTTTGAAAACTTTATTAACATTAGAGAAAATAAGGAATACGGAATTTACACGGAAATAAAATTGATATCCTTTGAAAGGTTGTATTTTTCAATTTTAGAGAAGTGTAGGAACGGTGTTTGTGCCATAACATGCTATATTGTTAGAGAGGAAAACCATTAAAATTTAACTTAATTATAAATGCAGTTAAACCCTTTCTTACCGAGTGTCTGCTGTCCAGGAAGTAGTGAAGCTCAAGAATTGGGAGCTTACGGTCTGCTTTTTAAAGTGTTTCAAACTGTTTCTTGTCGCGCATATCGTCATTTACCGATAATGCGACAACACTGCCGCTTTTAAATTTAAATTTATAAAATTATGTTTAAAAACATAAGATAGGATTGACTAAGTTTAGATATAATGAGAAAAAAAAGTCACGTACTAATTACGCACAAAGGTTTAATACATCTATATATTTAAAATATTAAGAAAAATCAAACAATCAATTTCCTACCCTAACCACAGAACCGATTTCCTTACTTTTCATTTTACATAAAACTCATGATCCTCTAGATACACCATCAATGGTCGCCTTCATGACAACACTCTAAAATCTTGAGTGAAATCGCAAAAATGTTATTTCATTGCACATTTTCTACGGAGAAAAACCTCATCCGAGTCATCCAGTTCACATTAATATACAAATTTCATCTATTTTTCAATTTCTAGTATTAGTTCACACTCTCCCTATATATATTTATATATCTTGCTCACATTTTCAATCGTTAATAAAATACTTTTTATTCATCCACTCAAGTTCAAATACATTTTTAAAAACTTGTAGTGGATGACATTTGATGTTCATACAGTTTTTTCAAATATTAATTCATAAGTTAAATCTAATTTTTAATACTTTAAATAGAGTTTTAGCAGTTTGTAATGAAAACTGAAATCAGCAGGCAGTTGCTCAGTCTGCAAAGTGCAAGGATTTCCGTATCTTTTAAGGGAAGGTGAAGAATGCGAGTTCGATTCTTGCGAAAATCCGTGATTTTTCGATACTTAATAATTTTTTGATAATTATTTAATAGAAAGTAAATAAAATAAAATTTTTCTTTGCTGACCTAAGTAGGATTTGAATTAAATTTTAAAAAAATATTATTTGTTTATTTCATCAGTTTCGATTTCAATTTCTCGTCTATTTCATATGAAAGCTTACGGTTATTAGATACCTCATCAATGGTGCCTCTATCTATCGATTTTTATTTTTGAAAATCATCGCAAAATGGTATTTGCGCAGAATTCTCATCTGCAATGATAGATTTCGCAAATTTTATTCTCCCGTATATCTAAAACAATTACGAAAACCAAAGAATTAGTTTCTGAACCCCAGCCACTGCCTAGATGTCCTCAATTTTTTTATATGAAAGCATACGATACCTGTTGTGGTTACTTATGACACTTGTCATAGATAAGCCCATTGACGAGGCCAGCGATTGAAGCCGAGTTTGTGCAGTAGCTTCTGAGTGTAAAGGCCCCTGAGCACAGAAGTCTGACTTCTTGCTCGTATGAAGGTGACACTTACTTGCACAACCCCTTTTTACAGGAGGGTTCTTTCGCACATCTCACAGGGTAAAAAACAACCAGGCCCGAACCAGGACTCGGACCTAAAATGCGCAAGATCACGAGGGAGACGCTTTACCCCTAGGCCAGGATGCCAGCCTGGCTCTATTTTTGAGAAATATTTTAAAATAAAATGTCGATACTTCAGCCCTAACAAGTGGATCCATTACTCCAATTTCATTTCCCAATTAACTTTGTTGCTGCATAGCTAACTTTGTCATATTGCAATATATTTACAGCGCATGAATAATTTGAAATATCTGTTGTCATAAGACGCGGTTCATCAAATGGATCGATGTGTCTAAATTAATAAACTGAATATGGTGGGTGAACACCTAGTCATTGAAAGTGACTTGCGCAATAATCAGTAATAAAAGTATTAAGATATTCATTATTACTCGTAATCTATAAAAGTTAAATTCGTTGCTAAAAGGACTCTAAAAAGCTTTATTCGACCCTTGTTGAAATGCATTTGTTTTCCGTTTGAATTTTAACGAATTTTATTCCAGCCAAATAATCCTTTTGCTCAGTCGAAATCCCACTCACTTTCCAAAAAAAAAAAAAAAAAAAATGCAACAATCATGTTACTCTAAAAGCTTATATTTATTGTTACATATCTTGAAAACTATCAGACGGAACAGAAGGAAGGCTGGAGCCGTGCTGTTTTTGGTCTTGCTCGTTGCAAATTCTTATTCAAAAAACTTTAACTAATTAATTTATAAGTTAAATATAATGTTTAACCACTTAATTACCTAAATTAAGTTTTAACTAATTAATTTTAAAGTTCGTCAATTTTTAAATTCACTAAAAATATAAAATATACTTTCAAACTTTTAAAAATTCATAACTTTTACTTTCGTTATTTAATATTTTAATGTATAATAATGATTACTGGAAAAGATTTCTTATACTTTGAAATATATTGAAAAAAAACCCGGCAAATCTCATTCGACAATACCAATTCAAATATTCATTTGCTCATAACATATCAACAGTTTATTTAAAATCATAATATTCTATATGCATTCATATTTTAATTTGGAGAATTTAGATGTGTATTCGAATTGAGGTGTTGGTATATATATATATATATATATGTATATATATATAATGAATTGCAATAAATATAAATATAGAGACGGACCCTTAAATGAATTATTTATACACTTATAGATAAAATATCTCTACAGCTATAGAATTTTACAGTTTTAGAATGTGGTTATTAATATGGGAATAAAAAAGAGTGCCCGGATTTCTTTCGGAAGTGTATAAAGTAAAGCAAGTAAGAGTACATAAGTGAACAAATTACAAATTTTGTACAAAATCGGATAACTGGAATTCTACTTTTAATTCTGTTTTATCCCCCCTTCCCAGAATGCTCTTAAGGGCGTCCGTCCCATTTTGAACGAAGAGGGAAAGGGTTTCTGCTCATGAAATCCACTGCGAATCGGACACGAAGTGACCGTGAAACTGATAATGACTTCTAAATTGAGAAAGCACGGCCTGCTTCTGCGTGTAAATGCTTCACTTCGCGCCAAGGTAACTTTAGGATTTTTTTCTTTTTCTCCGTTTGACGTTATCTAATAATGAGCGGAAGTAGGGAAGGGTACCTTGAATATTACATAAGGGGGGAAAATGATACGAAATTAGAATAATTATTCGGGTATGAAGGAGATGGAAGAAAGTGTTAGGGTTCCATCAAAACATATGATGAAATGCGAAATAAAATTTTTGAAACGGGCTGTTATTCAATCGTTAATTTTACAGTAAAAATTGCTATTCATTATTGAAACCGTCAAAATATTTCGCGTTACAGATTCGGTCGCATCTGCTTGTCCGGTTCAAACCTTCCTGATTGAAAAAACAAACAAACAAACAAAAAACAACCATGGAATTATGTCTATCAATCTTGTCAATCCATCGGATAATTCAAAAACTCGGAAAGTTAGACGAAAAAAATTTAGACGAAATATCTATATATTCTAAATATCCTAAATATGATAAGTCTAATTCTAAATATTTGAAATCTTCTGCAATCAGATTTTAGCTTACGATATAAACAATATTAATTAAAAAGGTTTTATTTTACTCAAGAAAATCTATATATATTAAATGCTAACATACGGGGCACAGAAATTACTCTTATAACTCATTGTCAAATGGTTACAGTGAAATATAAGCAAACCCTCTTACGAACTTCAGACTGCTTCACTGAACATTTTTATACTGAACTTCGTCTATCTAAATACTGAAGCTGTAAAATGTTGTTAGAAATATTCTGGCAATGTTTTGCTTCATCCCCACCAAAAAAAAATCCATTGTTATGTTATATAAAAGAAGTCAAGAAATAGGCTTCAAACAGAAAATTTAATAAGCTTAACCATCGCTATATGACGAATCATTATGACTTGCCTCTGGAAATGGATGCTCATATCTTCCAAAAGAATCATTTAGTTAAAATGGTCTTCGTATGATCGTGGGACTCAAAAAGTTTTTTTAAGAATATCAGATCCATATACGTTCAATTACTCCCCTTAAATTAAAAAAAAATCTTTTAATTCAATTTGTTATTCCTCATAAACAGTGTCTTGAAATATTATGATGGAATTCAAAATCATCCATCAAAACATTTAATCGCGGGCATTTAATTCCATAGAAATTTTACTTTCACTTTTATTTTTTAATATATGCCCTTTTGAATTAGCGATAAATTGACTTAATTGAATTCATGTTATTTCAGTCAGGATGAACTACTGTATAATTAAGAGAAAATTTTTATTTTTTTCCGCATGCTCGCTAGTAAAAGTGTTATCCTGCCTACCCTCATACCCCACCCCACCACACAAATATAATTAAATTGATTTCCTTTCTCCCATATGAAATATACAAATAAAAGTATTATATTGTAAAAAAAAATCCAATACGATATTTGAATGAATCTGTAGGTTCAACCTACATCCCGAAAAAAAAAAAAAAAAACACATTCGTGGAATTATTTCTGTCTGGTACAATCTGCGAATTCTACACTATAGTTCGAATTGCTAGTTTGAACTGAAAATGAATGAAATTTGGCATGCAATCATAAAGATAAAGCTTTAGCCCTCTATGATATTTTGAGGAATTCTATACGTCCTAGTGTACATCAACCTGATAACTTAAAAATGCAGCTAACTCAAAGGCCGAAGCATATAGTCGTATTCAAAATTGTGAATATGAATCAAAATTCGAACATGGCTTATAAATGTAAATTTATTTTAAATTTTCCAGTCATCTGGCAAACGGTCAAGGCCTTCTTTCAATATGCTCTGGAGCATTTAATGCATAAGTTAAGAGAACATCCATGCTGATTTAAAAATAAATCATTAAAATCATTTTAGGTTAAATTTTTCAGATGATTAATACTTTATCATTTTATACATAACAAAAATTTCAAAATCGTAATGCTCAAGAAATTTATCAGTATTTATAAGTAATCATTTCTTTTAAAAACAAAAACCGCTTTTTCACTTTAAATAAAACATTTAAAGAAAAACTTCAAAAGTAAACGCTTTCAAAATTCTGTATAAACACAAAAGAAGAGCTTAAGAAGCGTACTTTTTAAGCGTTTCTAAAACGTTCTGAAAAGATTAAACAGCTTATATATGTGACACATCAAACTTGATAAAGAATGTTTTTATTCATTGTGACGTTGATTCAGCTGACTTCGGTTTCGCTTTCTTTCATAAAATGTGTTTTCTTCTTTATTAAAATCATAAACCTTCTTTATTATAACTCTTATAATCATTATCAGCCACAACGTAATTTTAAATTAAAAGCAGAAAATCGTTTGTTTTAAATTAAAAGCAGAAAATCTTTAAAGAATTAATAAAATCTAATTTTTTCATAGGAAAATAAATAAACTCGTGCATTTGATAATAAAAAATTAATTGTTTAATTTATTGTCACGATTTTACTAAGATCGTCCTTCTGCTTCCGCATTTGTGAGCAAAATTTGAAGAACTTTTAACAAAACAAAGATTGCAGTCATCACATGTGAATTCAGCTGTTGACGACTCCGTTGCGTAAACATCATAAACGAGACCTAAGAGTAAAATTATATTAATGCTCAGAGGAATAACAATGTGCTCGTATGTGAGATAGATTTTTTTAAAACATTTTCAGCCTTTTCAATAAAATATACCTTTTATATAAAATATTATCATATGCAGACCTCCTTTTTATATGCAATTTTATTTTTTAATTTAACATCAATAATACCAAACTATTTTTAAATTTTTCCGCTTTTCTAAAAATTGCAGATTGAAAAAAAATTATTCAATAGTTTGGATTTCCATGGCATGAAGGTATTTATGATTTTTCATTTTTGTTTACATATATATGCACTTTTTTATAACTAAAATTGATTTTTTCATAACGATTACGAAGAAATACATATATTTTTCTTTTTTGAAAGGACAGTGAATGTTTTTATTTTAACATCGAGCGTTATTATTCGGAAAATAAATTAAAAATAAATCTTAAAAATGATGAAATAGTTTAAGTATCATGAAAGAGCATTTTTATTTCTTGAGTCATTGATTCACTTCGTTTCAGTTTCGCTATCTGCAGGAAAACGTGCTCCTTTCTTCTGTTTTTAAAGGTATGTTAAACAGGCAGGTTTGGCAACTAAGGCATTGGAAAGCTTTTAATTTTTTTTGGACATAAACAACGACACACTGTTTTAATTTCTTTTTAAAAGGCAGCTCTGGAACTAAAAAAGTAGTCTTAAAAACAAAAAAGATTACTTCTTGAATATTTGCGGTTTAGATGGAAGAGGTAGATTTTCCATAAAATAAACTATTGGAGATACCGGTTTTGAATGAGGGTATTGTGAAAAGTGGCAGGAAAATATAGTAATTATAACAATTTATCAGAAATTGTTTGGGAAATAACGGCCAAGCATGGTTTTTCAAATGATATTTTTATTGCATAGACGGCTAATTAACGCGACTATATTTTTTCATAATAAAAGACATTAGTAAAGACTCGAAAGAATTTAAATTTTTTGTATACTTCTTATTTCATTCAGCAATAACAGAAAATGATAGATTAAAGAACCATTAAAAAATGCAATTTGTCAAAAATCAATGAAATTCTATTTAAATGAAAGAATGAGAAAATATCTAAAAAGATAAAACTCCTCTATTTTAAGTGAAAAAAAATTAAGTGGTTCATACTTATGATATTTCCTTTTTTCTTCTTATTATTCCATGAGAATTTTCGTTTTTATTGAAACTGTGTTAGGACTGATTTAAATGTCTTGTTATAAAGCGCTCTCACTTTTGTCAACAGCTTTCAATTGAATAGGATATTGTCAGAATTATAGTCATGGGAATATAACTTTTTATTTTTTTCCCACCGGCTAAAAATTCTTTTAAAATGCATATTAATGAAAATGAAGAAGAAAATCCTGGATACTTAGTCATAAACAAAATTGTGCTTTATTATAATATTTTCATAATCCGTTTCATTAAATAATATTTTCATAATCCATATCATTTTTACTTACAAAAATACTAGGAACTTAAACAGAGCGCGCGTGCAAAATTTCAGTGATTCTATTATTATTCTGATTGATCCCATTTGCTTTAGAATTTTAACCCTTTAACAAGTTTGCCCATACGTCAAGCGCACATCATCTCATTTTTATACTTTTAAGCACGAATTAAGGCATTTATAGATGTTATAAACCTATACAAAAGTTAAATAGAAGAGATATTTCAAGTATGGATTCTCATATGAATCAAATTGTGAATTTTCAAATCAAATATGAATATGGAACGTGGAGTAAGAATCAAATATTATGAATGAAATAAAATATGAGTTAAATGTAGATGTTGACTATATGAATTTTCATTTGAATCAAAACGGCAACACCCGAAACAGCATGTTTCATCCAATTAGATAGTAGAGAAAGGAGCAACCAGTGAAGGAGTTAAAAATTAAATATTGTTTAAGACTTGGTTTGGTAAATCAATAGCCGCCACGATGAAGAAGGACACACTGATTATTTTCGAGCAAACTATCAACATTTCTCAAATTCAAATAAAACAATCTCTTTCAAAACTTTATAACTAGGTTAGTTTGAATTACAGATGTACGATATTTTATTTTTTTGGTAAAAATCTTGATACGTCATGAATTTTTAGTAAACCATGACTAATAGAACTTGAGAATTATATAAAAACTTAGATCTTGTAGTTTTTTTTCAGTGATTCCTTTATTGATTTAAACAACATAGGAGGAGATATCAACAAGTAACTTACGTAATATTGAACAAAATAATAAAGAAAATGCAATGAAAATATTGTCAATTTGCTACTTTTTGACTTAATTGCCATTCATGTTAAAGCATTTGCTCCTCCGTTGGATTAGTTTGAAAATCCGAATCTCATAGAACGCCGTCGACTGCTAGTAGAAATGCAATGTTGCAAAGGCCCATTTGAGGTCGATATCAGAATGAACTTCTTGCATTGGTAAGAATCTCACAGGTGAGTGCACCAAAACAGTTCTCTGTAATGTCGGTTTACACTCGGCCAGTTATAAGACGGCCAGTAGGCAGCGCATGCGTAGAAAGACTGAAAAATGCTGTTCGGTCCATGGCAAGTAATTGTCCCGACGGGACAAAAACATGCCGTTGTATATTTTTTCATACTGCGCATGCGTTTGCAGAATTTGGCGGGGGTTTTTTGACTTGAAAATATTTATCACTTATCATAGGTTAATCTCGAAAATTTTTGTTCTTTGCTCTTTCTAATGCGAGGTTGTGTTTTTTAAATTTTATTTGTAAATATTTTAGAAATAATTTTCCAAATTTAGGTATGTTGACCTTTTTTATTTTTATTTTACCATCTTTCTTTGTGTAAATATCCATCATTTTAATACGATATGCAGAGAAAAAGAAAAATCCAAGGGCCAAAACGGTAATTTATAGACAAGCATGGAATGTCTGAATCTATCTTTTGAAATTGTGACAACATAAATCATTCTCTTTCTGCGCATGCGCCGCCTATTGGTCGTCTTATAACTGGCCGAGTGTAAACCCGGCATAACTCACAGCGAGGTCGCTCAGAGTATCCGATACTTCATAGAAATCGGAAAGAGATTTATATCCTCTAAATGAATTCAGATGGTGCTCCTCTGGACTGTTGCGACAAACAATCTCAGACGATGGATTGCAACCATCGCTTTTAATTCTGTGACAATAGCCTGCAGCGTGTCGGTGGCAATTCTTTGTCAAAAGCGCCTCGCCGTACATGGTAGGTCTTTCCATTACAAATGATTAAGCTGCTACCCTCAACTTTGTCCAAACAGAGAAAACATGAGGATTATATGTCCCGGCTGTATGGTGGATGCTCCAAAATTTCCAAACCGAATCCTTGCACGGACAGGAGAATTGCTTCTGCAACTAGCCGGACTCTCAGGTCTTTATCTGTTTGGACCCGTGAAGTTTCTCGATTGTGAGAAAGTTGACAGACGATGACCTTGATCGAGGCATGAGATAGCGGTTCTATGTGCTTGTGATTTTCAAACTGATTGAGCACTGATGCCACATGAATGGCAGTTATGTATCGAGATTTTAACTCGAGATTTGGACGCATCTCCATGTTTCGAACCTACCTGAGATCAAAAACACATTTTTTGCAAATGTGTCAAATCAAACTGCATGTGACAAATATAATTCAAAAATGCTTTCAACTGGACAGAAGAAATTTGGTGTATGTTCATTGAACCGGATTCGTCGATTTCTATGAAAGTGTGAGCAAACTTTTCAGTGAAAGTCTGTCTGTCCGGCTGTTCGAATATAAATTAACACGGTATCTACGTAACGAACAGAGCTAGATGGATAAAATTCTTTACCCAGATTTAAATCCTACAGTATAGACACATATCAAATTTTGAGCCAAATCCAACAAGGGCTGAACGTCTGTCGGTCTGTACCTTCAGAAACATGTAAACGCTATAAATCAAAAATGCAATAACACAAATATATCGAATTTGGTATGAGATTTTGTGACTACAAGTCTTGTTCTGAGTCAAATTTTGTTTTTAATAGGTTGAGAAGAAACGGACTAAAATAAAAATTCGAGCTTCGGAGGGTACTAACAGCATGCCAAGGATGAATGAGCGAAAAACTCGCCAAGGTTCACACGACTGATTCAGTAAAAATGCTAAATACAAGACGAAAGATTAATGTTTCTTTACTATTATACGCCAATACCATGTAAGGCGTTCTCTGGAACAACACCTTTATTAGAGAGTATGCGAGAAAGTTTTGGGGTGCCCACTCATGTGGGTTTGTTCACAGCGATGTATAAACAGACTATGAGTGCATTTCTCTCAGAATCCGAAGAATCAACGCATGAGTGGTCAATAACAATAATCAACGCAAAAACAATATGCGAAGGGAATTTTTAAACACGAATTATCTATATTTTTGTTGGCCAAAACGATTGCTACGCCATTACATATTTCACAATTGTTGAGAAGAGTTCGATCCAAAGACAACATACCACATTTTATCGATCTGGATCCTTGCCCTTATGCACATCGTGTTCGGCCTATACATTTCAAGAATGGAGATTATGGTTTGGGTGTTCAGTTAATATCTCGATGTCGAATTTTTAGATGAGTTGCGTCGAATTTTGATACATATATATATTTCGTATAAGAGAAAATAAACCAAGGGGAATTTTCATCCGTTGTCTTTTTCGCGTCATTAGGCGATCTGGCGTCTTTTGCATTTTCCCTGCCCGTATAGAGGCAACTTTTGGAACTCGATTCAGAATGGGAATCTGCTTTCGTTTGTTCCTGAATAATGAAAGTGAAAACGAAAGGAAGTATATCCTGCTTTTGGTAAAAAATAAAAAAAAGAGTGGATATTACAAACGAGATGAAATTCAGCAGCCATCGCGGTGTCTCTCATGCGCATCAAGTAGGTCGTATTCACAGGGGAAAAAAAAAAAAGCATCGTGTGCTAATATATGTCAAGCCTCTATGAAACATCGAATCTATGAAAAAATTAAATCGCAATCCATGCTTTTTGTAGCTTTCAGTTAAACTGTAAACATAACGGTATTCTTTGTACATATCAGCGTCAGGCAATTCATGCATATCTTTATTTCTTAAACGTATCGTTATCAAGATGCAGTGCGCAATCACATCATCGTAATTTCGTCATTTATAATTCAGGAAGCTCAAATATCATCTAATAATAGCCGTCTTCGCCGATCCATTTATTTGTTCAAATTATTGATTTTTTCAGGTTGTTAATTCATTTTTTTTAAAGCTCCATTTCCTTATTTTATAGGACCGTAAAACGCGAATTTCATTGAGTAAGTAATTCTAAACAAATTATAATTTACAAATTAAAGAATGTGCCATACAACGAAATCAAAACGGAAATGAAAAACCCATTTTGGAATGAATAGGCAAAAAGACATTTTGTTTAGTCTTCCTTTTAACATTGGCAAAAGCACCTGATCGAATGTTCTGATGAGTATCCAGTGTGATTTCGAACTTCATAACAATAAAAATTGTTACAAATTGTGTATTATGCTTGTATGAAACAATAGGTTCGGAAAATATTCTAGTGCAGTTCACCCAACACTGGAGGTCGAATTTTTTTGACAAATCGGTCCATTCGCTTTGTATATTTCATGTCCAAGAAAAGTGAAAAGGATATCATTAAATGAGTGAAACTGACAACATTAAAAAGGAAAATTTTTGAATATTAAGATGATGCAAAACTATTGCGACATAAAATAGGGCCATCGATTTCCGCATATAAGAGATGGCAATTAGCCATCTGAACAAGGTTAAGTTTATTTTCGCGTTAAATGAAACATTGTTTGACGTCCATTTTTTTTCTTTTACATTTTTTTCCTGCCAGTGAGGAGAGTTTTTAGTGAACCCTATCCAGTACATTTATAACAACGTTTTGCTTCTCATTCATTAGCGATTCAATGAATTAGAAAGGCATCTGCAAAAACATTCAGCATAGCGGTCTGAAATGTTCGTATATTGATTTGTTTACACTTGACTGCTCCCAATCGACACTATATAATAAGAGCACAGAAATGCCACATACATTAGCATTATATCTATCCATATCTATATCTGTCTATCTATATCTATATATCTATTTATCTATCTGTCTATCAATATATATACATAGGTAAACATAATATTTAAAGCAGAATCGTGGTCAGACAGAGAAGACGCTGTGAATTTTTAACTTTCATTTTTATTTCATCCCGGGAGGCATACTTTATGTGCAAGCAGAAGCAACGAGTACATCAACACAGAATGAAACCAGAGTGAAACGAGGAAGAGCTAATGAAATATTTATCCCCGATATTATATACTTGAGATTTTGATAGGGATTTCTTTACACATGTCGACTTAGGTAAAGGGGTAATAGGTGTCTTTTAAAAAGAATTCACTTAGCTAGACTATTTTTTATGCCTTCACTCGGAGTGTGGGAACTTGCCGACTTTAGCAATTTTAGAACTCATGTTGAATTAATAAAAAAAGGTGGAATTGGATCAGGAAATAAGAGAACATTTTAGAATGAAGTTAATATGGGTTAAATTAAAATTAAAATTAGGAAATTAATTAAGTTTGAATTAGATTTATATATATATATATATATATATTGAGAGAGAGAGTGAGAGAGAGAGATGAGGGTTTAATGATCTTTCAGTTAAGTACTCGGTTTTAAGTATTCCTAAATCACAGTTTCATCTTTCTTCTCCATAATAACGAAGAAATTTCATCGGCGAAATCTTCTTTCCATCTACTTTTAAAACTGTAGCTTGACATTCAAACATCATGATAGCTGATGTAGAAGAATCACTCAGGGCTTCAGAAAGGGATATTACCGAACTCGAGGTGAGGAAGCTTTCATTTTGGAAGAGTGATTTTCACGAAATACTTAGCTTCCCGTTAAGTTACAGATACTGATTCTCAAGCGAAACGTGAGAAAATCAAAACCCCCGAAACTCAGAAATTCGAACTGAAGTGATTACAAAATAATTATTTTGAAATACACGGCTGCATTAATTTTATTACATACATATGTATATGTTAAAGGGAAAACTTCGATGGATGTTAGAAAAGCACCAAACAACTACAGAAAGAAATGGTTCTTCAATATTGAAAGTGGTACACCACAATGTCTGCGACATTTATATGCTTATAAAAACAGCGCTACAGCATAAGAAAAGGAATATTGTTTTCCATACCAAATACAATAAACCAGCATGCTAATCCCGAAAACCTTCTCGCATATTCTTTAATAAAGATGTTATCCCAGGGAACGATATGTTTGGCGTTGGCGTACAATAGTCAATTAGCTTTAATTTAAAATTTTTAAGAGTTAATAATGAAATTAACTTTAAAATAGTTCGTTTAATAATATATTTAATTAACTCGTAAATGAAATATTAATGTTGGCGTAAATTTAGTATTTTTACTGAATTTGTCGAGTGATCTTTGCGAGTGATTTGGCGATTAATCCCTGATATGCGGTTAATAGTATTCAAAATTTCTATTTTAGATGCGTTTTCCCCAGCCTGTTGAAACCAAATGGCGACAGAACACACTTTTATTCCGAAAATCTCGCAGCAAAATTGAGATATTTAAGTCGCCCCGTTACATATTTACACATTTCTGAGAGTACAGACCGTTAGATGGCCAAAAAGGGTTCCTTTCATGTTACTGTGATTCTTCTACAATTCTATTCAAAAATAACATGTTTCTTGGGTCAACTCAATGATTCTTTAATAGTTTGTCACGAGTTGTGGGTGAATTCAAACGATGGTCATTTTGAGGTAAAGAAATGGACAAAGACCTTCTGTGCCATGCAAGTAATTGGAACATACTTTCTGGAATACGAAATCGGCAGATCATTTGGAAATCATTACTAAATAAGAAGTTCTGTTTTCGATATTCAGTTTAATTCTGTGCAATGATGAAAAAACTGCCACTGATGAATTCCTTTTATTAATCAGTGGAGCGTGCGATGTCCTCAGTAAGTGCTCGTGCTTCGCGGAAGCGAAAACTTACTACCTGAGAAATTTTCTCTCTGTGGAAGACGAATAAACTGCGTTTCATTTGTTAAAGACTTTGCACAAGGATTCACAGAAGGGTAGAGAAATTTCCAAGATATAACGTCGAAAGACAATGGAAGTATTCTCTGTTTGTATTATAATAGAAAATCTAATAATAGACAAAAAGTGTGTCTATCTCTCGTATATGTGCTTTGATTTTGTGCAATCAAACCTGGCATATCTGCATGGTGTCTTTGCATTTATGGGCCGAGCTTTCAGGGTAGATAAAATGCATATAACGAAGAATTTTTTTTATATTGTAATATGGGGGTGGAAATGAAAAGTATAGGCGGAAATAACAAGACATGATGAAGAAACGAAAAAAACCCCCTTTATCTACATAATATTTTTAGAGTAGACGATGTACAAGATTAGTGACGTGGCTTAAAATAAAGATGAATTTTGGGAAGAAAAATATTGAACAGTTACGGAGATTTATTTAGTCTCCATTATTAAATCGTCTGCAAAACTATTTTATTGAGTTTAAATGGCATTACACGAGCTTCAAACGATTCTTTGTAGTTAAAGAACAGGCATCATATGTATAGGGCTGGGAATTGTAATGGAAGAGAGGTGTTGAGTTTGTGCCACGAATGTTTCCCTAATAGAAAAAAAAAGATCTAATCAAAGAATTTTCCCGTGTTTACACCAATAGATTTGCGAGAGGTGTTCATTTTATGACAAGAAACCGGTGCGGCGCGATCGGTTATTTTTTGCTTTTCCTATCTATATTTTTCATTTCGACCCCATATTTCTATAAATAAAATTCATTATATGTATTTATTATATATATTATATACATATAATAAATATAATTATATGTATTTATATATATGTACTTATGTACACACACACACACACACACACACACACACACACACACACACACACACACACACA
>JAPMOR010060073.1:289175-308078 GCA_026543865.1 Argiope aurantia
GATCATTTTATAACGAAATATTTTTTTAAAGATAAATATTTTCAAAACGAAACATAATTTGGCTATAATTATACTGTTACATAGTATTTTGAGCAAATATATAACTTATCAAAGATCTCGAAAAAAATTTGGCAATTAATGGTTAAAAAGAAACATTTTTGAACATTAAAAACAAAAATTTTGTAAAATCGAAAACATTTATTCAAAATAAATAAATTAAATAAACAGCAGACACACCGAAATCCAAAACAAGAAATAAAATTTAAAGATGTTTCTCGCGTTCTTGGAGGGTAATTATCAGCTTTACCGTGGGAAAAAGGTGATTATTCCATGAGAAAGAATCGCAACCATCAATGAGTTCTTACCAGCCCATTCTCAATAGACCCTCTAGATGTTCGCTAAATTATCCTGCCAAAGCGCCAGAAAAGCTACATTGTGAGTACAAATGACAGTATTGAATGAATGAGCACAAGTGCCCCTGTCCCGCTGTCAAATAGGTTGTCTAATTGGCCAGATTTCTGTATGTTTAATGACGCTCACTTGGTAACTAGAGCTGAACATCTGTATAAATAGCAATGCACAAATAATGTACGTGCAATCATACTTTATACATATAAAAATAAAAACATATTTAGTTCATGAAGTCACTGAAATAGCACGAGGGAGCGTTCTTTCCGAAACTTCTAGCATATGCCTTGATAACGGTGTTATTCCCGCATAAAAACTGCAGACCTTTAGCAAAGTTATCAATGTCAGGAGTGCTCAGATTTTTATCTTTAGAGACCCACACTTTGCGCTTAGGAGTAACAATATAAGAAGAAAAGCATGATTTCATTTCGAACCATTTTTTTCGATGAATGAAAAAATTTACCCTGTTATTTAATTAATTACATGGTTAAATTATTTTCATGATTTTACCAAAAACACGTACCAAATTTCATTTATCCAAGTTGTTGCGCTTTTGACTATCTCGTTTACACGTATATAACTGATAGCGGAGTTTAGTTAACAATTTGATAATATCCAAAATTGTGATGTTGAAATTTCCTTGATCTGTGCCAATGAATTTTTGAGGCATTGCATTTCAAGGTTGTCAAAGTACAGAAGGACATATAGTCGATTCTTTGTTGTATTTGATTCAACATTTGAGACGGTACTATACATTAAATGCATCATCTGTGCAACAAGAATAATCCAACTTGTTATATTTGGAAGTTACTGCATTTGAAGAGGAAGACATACTTTCTGAGAATGAATTTCGTTCAAAATTTAACAGAAATCAATTAATCTGATATAAAGGCCACATACCAAATTTCATCCTCCTAGTTCAAAGTATTTACTGACTGATATAATTCTAAAAATGTGCTTTTTGGTTTCAAAATGGTTTGAATTGAAAAAAATTGTCAAAATTTGGGGGCAAAATGTTTTGAAGATTCTAATATTTTGTATACTTGAAACGCAAATAAAAAATTATATTGACTTTTTTTTTATCAACCATGGTATCTTGGGTGGAACTACAGACGATAAAATTCGAACAAAATTTTCTTGCATAAACACACCGAATTGATAGGATTTCCTTCGTCAGCGCAATCAGTGCTCGACGTCAAATTTAATAACTACACGAAAAAAGAACAAATTATTATTAATAATAATAATAACATCCAAATAACTTATTATTTATGGTCTCATTTCGGTGCGATGCTTTGAATACAGCTGAGAAAATAAACAAAATACTGACGTAGAAATTCAATCAGCTGTTTATTTATTTAAGGGAACAGCAGACTTTGAAACAGGAATAATGGAACGAAAATATGAAACGTCCTCTTTATTGTTTCATCACCAAAATATTTGTTCATATTTAAGTAAAATCGCATTCTATTGTTCAATAAAATGAATATTTGAAAGGTCTAGAGAAAAGAGACATTTTAATGAGTTCAAAACTATGTTCTAATTAGGTTGAAATATTTTTGAAATGTTTTAGGTGTCTTAATTTTTGTGGAAATTGAGTGAAACTGATGATGAAGATTTCGGTCAAACATTAGCTGAGTATTAGGAGTGTAATGCTTTTTTTTTTATGCTTCGAGTTTTTTTAGACAGTCGAAAGTCAATTTTAGTTAAAAAAAAAAACACCTCAAAATTCTATATTATATAAATTATAGTGCGTGTCTATAAAAATATTTTCAAAAAATTATCATTTAATTGGAATTGCAAAATCATGCAAAGTTTTATCCACACATAAATTTATATAGAAAAATAATAATAAAAAAAATTAAAAATCAAATCGTCTGGAATATATTTAAATTTTTAAAAACTGCTTTCTTAATTTTTTTAAATAATATATTTCGATTTAAAGAGTTCTTTTAAAGATATTTGACGTATTTATATTTGTATACTTATGCATAAAAAATTCCCTAACTCTAAGTAAATAATTCGCAAAAGCTCCTAATAAGAGTTCGTCGTATCCTTAACACTAAACATTCCAACACTTATTTCATATAGTAAAGTGAGATAAGTGGTTGCCAATTTAAAACACTACTAACAGATTCTGAGGTTTTTTTTAATATTGTATTTGAAGATCAACTATTTCGCTGAGAATATTGCTCGTGTTTAATTTCAATTAAAGCTCTAACGCCTTACTTGATGTCATTGATTCCCTTAACAAAGCAAATTTAAGCGTCAAATTGCGATAGATATTAGATACAATTTTTTATTGGCCTTAAACCTATTCTCTTTATTGTGTGCATGAACCTTATGAATCGCGTTGGGTCTCGTGACCTCATAGTGTCTTTAAGTGTCTATATAATCCGTTTTAAATCACACGCTGCCCTTTTGCGATAATGTAGTTTGAAATACTGAATCAATGCGCAAGTTGCACAAATAGGAACACACAACATTCAGTCATTTTAGCTTTCAACAATGGAAGGAAATAAATAGCTCGATTAAATATTTGATGAAACAATAAAACCGTTTTGAATTTCATTGAAATAACGAAACACCCTTTAAAAAAATTTAAAAAATATTTAAAAAATACAAAATTTAAAGATTGTTGGTGATAACTAAATTGGTATTATTAAAAAGACACATTCAAATAATAAAATTTTGTAACTGTCAAGTTTTATGCAATAATATTTTCATGGGTTAACCCTATGAGTCCTGAGCGCCCGATATCGTCCCGTTCGACAGGGACCTGACTCATGCGCTTTCTGGTGCTTAAATGAGTTTAAAGGGTGAAGGGTATTTCTCGACGAGCGCTCATTTAAACTGATTTAACCGCTTCAAAGCGTCTGTCGAACGGAGCGATATCGGGCGGCCAGAGCTCATAGGGTTAAAGCAGGAGAATACCTAAGCACTGTCTATTACTTACTTCATTAAAATGCGAATAAAAATTCAGTTCTAGGTGAACATTCCCTCCTCCCTCTAAAATATACTTCTGCCAAAAGGGCGTCTCTTTTATTATTAGTAGAAACGGAGATAAAAAAAAAAAGAGATCAGAAGATCTTTTCGCCCTTTAAAACTTTTAAGTTATATGAAACTAATCCTAAAAAAAGTGAATATACTTTTTAAAATGATATACGTAAGTTTTCGACTCTAAAGATTCGGTTAAGTGTACAAACGAGTTCATAAACACGTGGTGTCAAGTTCCATCTCCCTTATGAAAACCAGGAACACTGTTATTTTAGTATCCAAGATGCTCTTTCTTGAGCTAAAGATATTTAATCCTGTTTGCATTGTAAGAATATGTTGATAATTGTTTTTAAAGATTGGATGATGTTGCAATCACATGTTACTTCGTATCAGGTATTTCGTACCGATAGCTAATTCACTCATTTTGTTTATTTTCCGTAATAAGATTTTGTATCGGCTTAATACATTGTATCCAACCCCAACTTCGTTGTTCTGCTAGCGATGCAATCAGCAAGCATTATATCTTTCTTTTTTTTTTTTAACTAGTATATATTATTTTTTGAACTTACCAAGAATAAAAATATTTCTAATTCATTTTATTTCTTTTTTCTTATTTTTCCTTGAAAGGTTTATTAAGAATAAAAACATGATGGGATTTTATAAGTCTGAATAAATGTATTTTACTTTAATCAATTTTTTAAAATTCCAAACACAGTTATTATAAGTCAAAAGAAATGAACACAAATGAAAATTAAAAGTTGAATAGAATTTTCAAAATATAGCGATTTTAATCAGAAGCAATGGTCTCCCAAACATTTTTCTCGCAGAATCTTTAATAAAACTGGATTTGTGTTTTAAGCGCGATTTTATCAATCGATTGAAGCAAAATTTGAAATACAGTTACAGCTGTAGTCAGTTGTAACTGTATTTGAATTATTACATTTATATGCTTCCGAAAATACAAACCAACAGACGTTCAACACCTAATTTAATTCGGCTCAAAGTTTGACAAAAATCTACACTATAGATGTGAAATCTGTATACCAAATTTTATCCATCTAGCTCTCCTCATTTAATAGATATCGAATTTATATTTGAATAGCCAGAGAGACAGATTTCCTTTGAACGTATTTTGTTCAAAATTTGAAAACGATTTAAAAATTTGCTATAAAGGCCATATTCAAATTTTATCCGTCTAATCTTATTTCATCGTCGTGTATTTTCGAGTTATTTTTGTTACAGACAGACAGACACACAAAATTCTAGAAATTAGTTTTTCTAACTCAGGGAAATGTCAACTAAATTCTCGAATTCGGACTTTTTGATGATTACAATACTTTCTCTATATTTCCTATTCGAGGAAAAAAAAATGAGGACGATCAGGTAAAGAGAGTGTCAAATCTGACCTCTGGTCACTTTAATAAAGAATTAGCAATCCGGGTTCTTTCCAGATTTTGTCGCCAACTTTTTGTTTTCATTTCGAGTGATGACGACTGCAGAAAAAAGAACTTTCTCGGAAAAGGGCGATTCGCAGCATTGCAAGGTTGGAATGTCGACCCGTTTGAAATGAACCCCCTTTTTTTATGCATGAAAAGCAGAAGAAGGAAGAAAAAAGAAAAAAAAAAAAATGCTCGCCATAAACTCGAGTTATTCTCGGAAAATATCAAATGCGATGGAATAAAAGGATTCCACAGCCAAAACGTGTTGGATGCTCACATTTCTAGGTTAAACTCACAATACTGCTGTGAGATTACGTGCGCTCGAGCTTTTGTTTTTGTTTCGTCTTCTTTAATTCGAAATTGGTTCATTCTTCTGACGGAAATGTCTAGCCAGGGACAGACTGACATCGGTCTCTGACCTACGAAACGGTCGAAAAAGAAATTAAAGACTTCTATAAAATATTTTTGCCATTGATAAGGGCTGTAGAGGAATGCTATCTCTAATTTGAGTCATTGAATGAATTTGGTGCAAAAATCATTCAAAACCCTCTTAAGAGAAAATTGCCAGACCAAGAATAATCACGTTTTACTTGTAATTAGGTACTTCTTAGGTAGCAGATAAAAAGGCGGTATTCAAATATATTAATGAGATTTTAAATGTACTAAAATGCATTGAGAATTAAACCCATTTCACAAGTCAGTCAGGTGCGCAAAAATTACTTTTACACCACATTAAAAATAAAAAAAATAAAATTGATTTTCATTGACACCAGTTTTATTTCTGCGCAAATTTTCTCTTTTTACTAGTAAACTTTTAAATATATCTCAAAGAATATTTTACAATATTTTTCATTGTTTTGGTTACTGGATTTATGTTGTGACGATAATAAATATATTTTATTCCATGTGTGCGCTTTGCTGTTAAAAATGAAAATAAAATTTTAAAACTGCACAAATATGGACGAATGAAGATATCGTGAAACAATTTTATGGACGAGAGTTTTGATTCTCATTTAAATTTCTTTCCATACTTTTCACCTTAAAATGCAGAACAACAGCAATTTATAAAAGTGATTCGAAATGAGACTGTTTTTTTCCCCCTGAATTTTCAACATGTTTTAGTTGACACAACATATTTCAAGTTTGCCAAGATGAAATTTTGGAACCAATTCTCCCTCCATTTCCTACACTATCGATGACGATTCTTTATGTATTTATTTGTGACTGGCCGCCTTAGATGACCAGCTGATTTACGAAGAATATTAGTTATATTTGATTTCAGATAAATCGTTTAAATATAATTCCATCTCCATGATTCACCAAATTGTTTAACATTAGTGCCTTTCTATTTTAATTGCCTTTTTCAAGTTCTGTTTATTGTGTACATGAACCTTTCTGATAGAGACAGTTCCACAGCATCATACCGCTTTTGAAAAGATAAATATACTTAATTTCTTAGAATTTGCAACAGAATTCTAATTCTGCAGCCATTTTCTAAATTTACAGATTCGTATCTTCGCTTTTTTATTCGTAACCTGCGCAGATATGAAACAGAAGCCTTCAACGATGGAAGAAAATGATGCGCTTCAGTGCTTTTTCAAACTATGAAAAATGTTTTGAATTTCAAGGTGATGGTGAAATTGGAAATTGGACAAAAAATATTTTTAAATTTTCGCGAGAAATCATGAAAAATTGGCACAAATATTAAATTGGTATCATTAAAAAGATAATTTCTGAAATGGTGTTTCAAATTGTTTTTCAAAAAATTATAGCGGAAAAGAACTCCAAATGTCACTTATTTTTTAACTTATTAAAAAATAAAACCAGCGGGAGTGGTCACCCCAAAATTTTCTTCCATACCCTCTAATAAACTTGCCATGTCAGAAAATGTCTTGCAAGGCATTGGTGTACAATAGTTACGAAATATTAACTCTTGGCTTGAATTTAACATTTTTACTGAATCTATCGTGTCATCCTTGGCAAGGGTTTTGACGATTCATCACTGGAATGTGATTAAGAGCATCCGAAAATAAAATTTGTGCATTAGACACGATTTTCTCAATAGATTGAAACAAAGAATTGACACAAAACTGCACTTGTAATCATAAAATCTTTTGACTAATTTGACATATTTAAAGCATTGAGTTTTTTGCTTCTGAAAGTACAAACTGGCAAACAGTCAACCTGTTATTGATTTTGGCTCAACATTTGACAGGTTTTTACATTATAAATGATAAATATGTTTGTAGAATTTTATTCATCTAGCTCTCTTCTTCTTGTAGTTATTGAGTTAACTTATATTCGAACAGCCAGAAAGACATACTTTCTCTGAATTGATTTGATAGAAATCAACAAATTCAGTACAAAGAACGTATACCATATTTTATCTGTCTAACACAAAGCGTTTTTCAGTTTCTCACAGATCGACAGCTTTAATGTCAAAAATGAGTTATTCAAACTCTGGGAGTTCTAAGACATGGAGATTCGTCAAAATCCGGAGTTTGAATTTTGTGACGATTACTTCTTTCTCTCTATTAGGTATGGGACAGTAAAAAATCGCTCCGAGGTCCATTCCCATCTCTAAGGTATGCGTTAATCAGCTGCAGATGAAACGATCTAACCAACACATACAAACGCACTTACACTTATTATTTACTTACTTTATTATTAGTATAGAAAAATCCATTTACAAAGCCTCTTGACCAAAAATGCCCAGAAATGATTAAAAGAAAAGCATCTCTCTCTACGCCTATTAATAATAAAAGAGGATTAGGGGTGTGTCTCAACCCATTTTCATTGTTTCATCAGCAATTTAATCTTGTGATTTCTTTTTTCTAATGTTCAAAGCTAGGAAGGAAGGCATTCGCTTTTTATCTGGACAGTTCACTTGAGGAATCAGAAAGTGAAATTATATCACTGCAACCAGCAAATTGAAATAGATGACGTCAAGAGACATTATGAGAAGGAGATGATGATGTCATGCGAATCGACTTTATTACTCCACGTCCACTATAAACAGAAAAGGCGTAGAGCTATTAAAATAATACCTGTTACAGTACGATGCTTTTATAACAACATTGTTAAAATGACATTAAATTATGCATAAAAGATTTAAATGAAATAAAGATAACCAATATTTCCGGTGAATTAGCATCTCGCTAAAGGTGGCTAGTGCCATAATAATAATAAAAAAATGATAAGGAATCAGAATATAAACAAAACAAAAATCCACCCTTCACAAATTCAAACCAGCGAAAGTTTTCCCCACCCGCCCACAAAAAAATATCTTATGCTCTTTAATAAAAGTGAATTTGTGTTTTAGACGCGTTTTTCCCCAACCGGCTGAAATAACCAACAATTGAACACAATTGCAGCCACAAAATTTGATATATTTAAGTCATTGCGTTTTCCACTTATTACACTTACATGTTTCTCAAAGTATAGACCGGCAAACGATCACCCCCTTTCGATTCTGAGGGGGGAGGGGAAACGGGCATCTACACTATAGATGTTAAATTTGTACCTCATTTTACCCATCTACTCTACTCATTTGCATTTATCATGTTAACTTATATTCCCACAAGTGGGCAGACAGAATTGCTCTGAATGCATTTTTCTTAAAATTTGATAGAAATGTACACATTGGGTGTGAAGATCACGCACCAAATTACCTGAATCTAGTACAAAGCGTTTTTGAATTATCTCTGTCAGAGACAGACAGACAGGTTGGCAGGCATTTCCCTAATATGTGTTTTTCGAACTTCGGGAAATCTGAAACGTGAAAATCAGATAAAATCTTGAGTTCGATTTTTTTTTTATTTTGACGACTACAAAGCTCTCTCTCTCTATCTCTATATATATATATATATATAATTAAAAGTCGTTTCCCCCCCTTTATTTGAACTTTATATTATTTCAGATCTCTTGATAGATTCAAGTAAAATCTGACACACATTTTTTTAGCCCCTAGAGGGATTAATCATGTTATTATAATACTTCTACGACTCTCTAAAAGGAATGAAACGAGAGTTGTGTGTTTTTCCGCCACAATTCAGAGCAAATCGCTGCATAAAAATATTTTGCTTGCTATCTAAAAAAAATTAACTTAAAAGTGACATCTGTTCAATTGTCATACTATTTTTTTCCAAATTTTAATTTTTTTTCAAAGTTAATTTAATCATGCGTCGTTTTTATCAGGTACATTTTTTTAATCAAAATATTGAGCATGTTTCAATGTTTAATTATTTACTTTCTACAGTCATTTTTATTTTTCATTTTAATACTTAGAGTAAAAGGAAAAAATTTTAATACGCACATGCAATAATTAAATATTGTCTTTTAAAATGGTTGCAATTTATTTAATAGTTCCTCCTAATTTCATCTCATATTTTGGCACTTTAAAAATATTTAATGCTACCAGTTGGTATACCATCTGCTTTTTTTAACACTGTTTTTTTTTTTTTGGCTTGAATTCCTTGACTAATTTTTTTATTTTACTTAGTTTAATTTTTTGGTATATTTTTATATGCCAAATGGTGAAATTAAAACTGTAGTTTATCCCAAAGCTTCAGAAAAGTAATTAATTAATTAATTATTATTTGTTCTTGTTAAGGACCGTGGAAACTTTTAAGGAATCGAATATTGAATGGGATATTCCATAATTGTTGGAAATAAAAGAGTACGTTTCAATTTTTACTTATAAACAAGTAAAATAAATGAAAGCAGGGGTAACTAGGAATTTTGCAGTTAATATTTATTAAAGAAATTATAAACTCTGTATAATGTTCAGAAAAATATTCACTGCAATTAAACGAAATGAAGGAGTTCTCCCTGATCCCCACGATAAAATAGTTATTGCTCAGATAATCATTCTTGTTATTAATCATTTTTTAGGAAAGGTTACAAAAACTATTTTTACAGGATTTTAAAACCTGAATTCAGTAGTAGATATCAGTCTGGATAACTGCTGGGTGACTGGAAGTTCGTTCAAAAAACGCATTCGTCTTTCATAAAGTTATATTTTTTGTTCTAAACATTACAATGCCAAATTACACAGAAAATTATACTCAATACAATAAATTTTACAAAATATTAATTCACATTCTAATATTAAAATTAATTGTAAAATATTAATTCTATTGTTATTGTTTATTATCAAGATTCTCTTATAATAAGAGAGGCCAGACTGATATATGCCGTTTTGTGACTATAAATTATAAATCTATATTCAGCTATGGAATGAATCGATCGAATGCAAGTTACCCACAATTCCTCCCGGCATTTTCCATTGTACTACGAAACCTAAAGCAAAATATTGAATTGAGAACGGAGATGAAAAATAGGCGAGTTAAGGTGACAGACTTTTGTCGACTTGCCGCGACCTTGGAGGGTTTGTTGACACTCTTTCTATCCTTACCTTTCGCAATATGTTGAAGTTATCCAGTTAAAGCTGATCGAAAAGAGATTGCTATATTTCGTAAGTATATGAGCAAGTCAAGTGCTAGGACACTCCCGCTGGTTTAACCCTATCAATACTGAATGGTCCTAAACGCCGTTCAATGAAATTACGTCGAACGCCCGCGACGCTTGGATATCTTGAGAAATTTCCTCTCCTTTTCGTTATGTGTGATTCACTGAATATCTGTGGTGTGTGTTTTGTTAATTTAAGGCGCCCAGATCGGTTTGGGAAACAGGGAGATTTTCTGAGAATTTTCAAAGAATGTACGAACATGCATTTGCTTAGTAGCCATCAGATAAGTGATGGCCCTCTTTTGTATACTAACCCCCTTAAGAATTATTGTTTTCATTGTGATTTTTGAGGATAGGATAGGAATTATCTCTTATCTTTGAAAAATGTGCTCGGATGTTTTGAGATACTGAACTCGAATGATCTTATAAATGAGAGGGTTAAATTAGGTCAATTGTTAATACCTTTGTAATTTTGGTGCGTGTGTGAGACTGAATGTGCGTGCCGACTTCAGAGTAGAATTCGGCTCCATTTGCTCTCTCCATATCAATTTATATGTTTCTTAGTGTGGCTTTAAAATATGAAAGAAAATCTAGCGTAATTTTCGTGTGAAATATGGCCAGTCATTTGAGTTTAATTGCTAAAAACTTGAGAGCGGTGCCTGCGATGACTGTGCAATGAGTGACAACAAGGAAAGACGGACTATAGTACAGTGTATAGTTTCCCTATTGGGAACTGGGAGTAGGACGCCTAATATATTACGAGGAGACAGAGACGCCTGGTATAGTAATTTTTTTTTTAATATAATTTTGTACGTTTTTGCAATAATTTGTAATATTAACATAACTTTTGCTGTTAAAGTGAGTTTTTAACAAACCTAGACTGCTATTTTTATGAAAATGTTTAGTTGTCATATATAATTGAACCCCCGGGGGCACCTCGAAATGAGGATGAGATGCTTCCGGCATGGTGATTGGATCTCGCCACCCTGGAGGGTACACAAATAGGTGGGGGATCTGACTCCTCCCGTCGATGACGGGACGTACTTCCTTCGGGGAGAGTTGAACCGTGGCCGGTGATGGCCCTTAGGACTCAACCACAGTTATCGTCAGTGTTGCTGTTGAGGCGGTCCGGTCATTCAGTTTTATGGTTTAAATCCGTGTGCTTTCGTGGCGAGTCGGAAAGTGAGATGGTTGACTTTCATATATAATTGAATTAATTATAAACAAGCCGCTTAGGATGCATAGATTTTAAATCGGAAAAGGCTTTAGAATGACGCGTATGTTTTTCCTTTTCAGTTGCGTGATATAAAATTATAAAAATTTGAAAAGACCTGCATTAGATAATAAATTGATATAATAAAATTTTGACTCCATGCTAGTAGCGCCACCTGGTAGTAAATGAAGAAATAAGTTCATAAATATTATATATGGACGAAGAAAAAAAAATTCCATGTGCTGGATTTTCACATTACTAGGTTAAATTCCAAAATGTGATGTGAGTGCGTGCGTGCCAATTATCTATTTTTCCTTTTTTTTTTTATTCGAAATTGATTTATTTACTGACGGAATCGTCTTGTTGTCTTATCTTAGGGTCGCTCCATGAAACGCCTTGAAAACGAAATTAGACTTTTTTTTTAAATGAGATATTTTGTTTTTCAGTGATCCGATCTGGATGTTCAACTTGAAATATTGTCGATTGCCGGAATTCGAGATATGTTTGCTTAAAAGATGCAAATAGGCACGATAAGCAGCTGCGCATATGGAAACGGGATGAAGAGCACCTTCGTGACCTGCGCCGATGAGTACGAGTGGATTTTGAATGAAAACAATAAGGTCACTAAAATGAATAAAAGATCCACGCGATGCAGCTTTTGAATTAAAAACTTTTGTTTAATTTGACTTAACTTAATTAAATTTTGCATCATTCTATAAAAATTATTCTCAATAACAAACTTAAATCTTTGATAAGTTGGAAATCTTTGGAGAAATGTAATATTTAAAAGTCATTGAGGGTTATTAGTAACGTTTGGTTACTTTGTTTGGTGTATATTTTACTGAAGACTTTGAGACAATTAATTCAATAGTTATTTTTTAATGAATTAAAGATTAAATTGTCATGTACAGAAAAAATATTTTATCTTTAGTGAAGTATTAAAATGAAAAATATTATAGATGTTTTACATTATTTTATTTCTTAGCCCGGCAAGATTTAATTAATTTTTCTTAATTTATTTAAACAATATTAATAATTTTAAAAAACTAGCTTTCAGTATCTTTAAAATTCATTTGGTACAGTTTGCTATTTTACCTAGATTTGAATATCATCTAGCGTAACTGATATTCTCATTTTAATTAAATATAAACCTAAAGAGAATTTTGTGTATTATAATATTTTATATAAACGTACTTAATACATAAATATACTAAAAACATTTGCTAAAAAAAGCATGATTGAGATATATATGCCTTTCTCTTGAATGCTTCTATTATATAATATTTTTAATTCTTTGAAAATAATGTTTAAAACATGCAGACATTCAAAATTGGTTTTATATCTGTTAATTATTATCTTTGTTTTGCTCTGCAAGTGCATTGATTCTAAAGGATTCTATTTGTAAATGAATTGTAACTAAATAGGGAGGTTGCTTTAATTTATAATTAGTGAAATATTTAATTTTTATTAATAAGTTATTCCAATTTGTTTTGAAATTAAATCTTGGTGGTTCCGAAAAACAGTTTAGAGCAATTAATATTCTCAATTTAATAAAGAGAAAATAATTGATACTCTCTTTAAAATAATAAAAGAGGACTTTGAGTTTAGTTTAGTTATATTAACGTCCCGTTTTAAAGCAACACAGGGCTGTTTTTGGACGGCCTTCGTCATTTTAAACCGCGGTCAGATGACGAGGACGACGCCTGAGCTGAGCTTCTGGTGCACCCATTAATCACCAGATGCGATTAGATTACTAGCACGAATTTTCTTTTGCTAAACCTTTCGCATATTTCTATTCAACTCCGTTTGTGTGACATTTGCTAAGAATGAAAATTGGGGAAAAAAGATTTGTCACTTACTTCTTCCTACACTAATGCTTTGACATTTTGTACATTTGTGTGTTCTGGATGACGTATTTAATTACCTGAGCTTAAATGCTCTAAGAAATTTGCCAAAAACATGATAATTCTACTTGTGCTCTTTTACTTAACTTCAGTTGCTTCATTTCATAAACAAGTGAAGTTTTGCAATTGAATTCTCATTCGTTTATTGATGTAGACGACGCATTGCGCAAGCGTATAAGAATGCGGAGGAGAGAACATTCCGCTTATTTATCTCTTTTAATAGGAGCCATTAACTTATTTTTACACATGTTTACAATTCTTGACGCTCAAACACATAGTACTGGAGAGTGTTGAATCCCTTTTTGATCGACTTTTCTAAAAGATGAAGAGCGTCTCGACACGTTCTTTCTTTTCTTGGCGTAGTCCCCAGAGCGTACGAAGATTAAATTAAACCGTAAACGAAAGGCAAAATAAAACTGTAAGGGTAAAAAAAATGAAGGAACCCTGATAAAGATGAACAGAACTCATATTAAGAAATTATTGACAGGTACTTTGACATTGTTAGTTATTTCATTCACAGGCTGTTTTCATTATTGAATGCGAAAATACGAGTTCACTCATGATTGGTAAATAACGTTTGGGTTAAGAAAAAGGAGTTAACTCAAAAGTGTTTAGCAGTGTGTTAACATAAAGTTATTTCAGGTCACAAGCTGTTTTCGTACTTGAGTAATGAAAATACGGATTAAATTGCGATCGCTTAATAACTTTAGCAAAGAAAGACGAGTTAACTCGAGAGTGATTAATAATTTTTTAACATGCTCTTTCTTCCAGGCTAATATTGAACACAATGAAGAAAACAAACCGGAAAAAATCGCATGGTGTCACTTTTTATCTGATCCGTCATCTTTCTCTATATTTAATTTCTTATGTACAAAGAAAAATTGGTGTAACCGCCAACAAATTCGAACGAGCAATTTTAACTATTCTCAATGTTTCAGATCTCCCGGAGTCCAAAAAACGTGTTTTTGGTATTATGGCTGTCTATCTACGGACGCGATAGCTCTAAAACATTCACAGAAGAAAACTAGGTGGATGAAATTTAGCTTGGGGTCTTTGTACGAATTTGTAGATTTTTGTAAAAAAAATCATGAGAATGCTGTCTGTATATAAGTGCAAGTGAACATCAAAACTTCAAAATGTATAGAGCTAGATAAATACAATTTGGAGCAGAGAGTTAACAACTGAAGTGTAGATTATTTTCAGTTTCTGAACGAAATACGCCAAGAGGTTGATCATGCGCCGATCTGTGCTTTTGCATGCATATAAATGCGATAACTCAAAAACGCAACGCCTTATGCAAATGAAATTTGATACGTAGTTTTAGCATCGAAATTGTGGAACCGGAAGGAATTTTGAATCAAAACTTGCAACAACCTGTCGGCTTTCGGAATCGTGTAAAGATGATATCAGAACAACTAAAAGATTTAAATCAAAAAATTTTAATTTGTGATATTGTTACTAAAATCGAAGTACTGCCATATTTCAGTTTAAATCGTCCACAAAATGCTTCCTCTCTTTTTTTCACTGCACTACGAAGAACAAATTCATAAACAGGAACTTGAAAATAAAAATTTGAGTATTGGTGTTGTTCAATGTCTTGCTTGTGAGAGGAGATAAACTTTTTAATTGAGAGAGGGCAAAAAAAATTCAGGGGAGATCACTCCTGCTGGTTTCAATTTCAAAACCAAATAAATAAATAAACAAGCGGTAAAGGTCTCCCAGAAACATATTTTCTAATAAATGTGCTATCCCAGAGAATGCGTTGTATGGATTTGGCGTACAATAGCTATGAAATATTAATCTTTGGTGTGAATTTTATTAAATCGATGATGTGATCCTTGGCGACATTTTTGGCGATTAATACCTGGCATGCGGTTAATAATATCCCAAAATCGAATTTAGGTTTAAGATGCGTTTTTTTTTTTTTTTTTTTCCAAACCTCTTGGAAAAAAAAATTCTGAAAAAACTACACATGTAGTCAAAAAATTTCATACCAAATTTGATATATTTAAGTCATTGCGTTTTTGATTATCTCATTTACATGCTTTTGAAAGTACTGACCGACAGACGGACAACTACTTGTTGAATATAGATCAAAATATGGTAAGTGTTTGCACTATAGATTTTAAATTTTGCGCCGAATTATATCCATGTGGCTCTCTTTGTTTTATAGTGATCATGTTAATTTATATTAGATTGGCCGGACAGACAAATTTCTTCTGGACAGAATTTGCACAAAATTGGATACAAATCTACAAATTTAGTGTAAAGTCTTTGTACAAAATTTCATCCATTTAGCTCAAAGTGTTTTTGAGCTATCTTTGTTACAGATAGACAAAACATTTTTCGAACACATGGGGATCTGAAACGTGAAGATACGTTAGAATCTCGAGTTCGAATTTTTTTTGTTCGAATTTCTAATAGTTTCTCTATTTTTTTTACAAAGAAAAAAAAAAGCCTCCGGAAATGCGAACCTGGTAGGCCAGTTGAGCGTGCCAATGCGCTCGTCATCTTGAAATACAAGAAAGAGTGTCCTGATGCAGGGAAATGGAAAAGCGAGCCTCGCTCTCCAAGAAAGATGCCTCAAGAACCGCTTCTCCTTTCCCGCCGAGAGTGAGCACTCGGAGGAAAACAAACATCGGAGCAATGCGTGGAATCCGAAAATTTCCTGGTATGCGAAAAAATCGCCAATTTTACGATTGCCAGTAGTGAGTGTTGGAGGCGCCTCGCCATCCGATTGTTCTCACGGGCTCTTCACCCTTTCGCAATGCATCTGCGGGAAAGAACATCGGTAAGGACGCCCTGCAGCTCTTTTGCTTCCTGCCGCAATCTGCTGTCATTAAGTCACAACAATCCGCAGCCATTAAGTCACAACAAACAGGAGTCCTTTCCACCGCACTTTCTCACCGAAGAAGATTTGGTCACCATTCTGGCTCCACGTGCGTCTCAGTACTGTTCCACTTTGTCAATATTTCCAAATTAAAACAGCGCATATTGAGATGAAAATCAATAGAAAATGGCCAGAAGTTGGGGAAGGGGAAGGGAACTCCTAGAGTGTTTAATCCGATCCTGCATCCAATTCGCATTTGGTGCTCAACTAAAAATATTAACTAACATTAATTGTATTTTCGATTTCTTTTTACACATTTTTATCTTCATATTTTCTTTATTACACTTGGAGATATTAATTTTGTTTATTTTCTGTTAAATCCCTTATGTATTAAACAATATTCGTGATTTCCAGAGCAAAATAATTTTATAGACACTGTGATAGAAATTTCAGCCATTTTATTAGCCTAATCTGTTTATAACGAACACGGATTTAATGTCCTCGTCTAGCCATGACGTCATAGTTGCACACAATCCTATCTGTCTACCTCATCTGTATCCATTAAAACAATGCCAAGCGCTTCCAGTACATCTGCGCCACATTTAGTAGCTCTAAGTTCAACGGTTTGCTCTGCAGAATGCTTTGAAAGATTTTTGAATCGTGGACGTCGTCGCCTGCAGCAGTTTACAGGCGATCAGCTCGTTAACGTTTGAAAAGATTAAAAGAAATTCGATCCTCTAATTAAAAAAAATCAAAGCATGGTTAAGATTTAATTCTGTCTATTTTCATTTAAAATTTTAAAATATGCTCTTGTTTATTATATAACGGTGATAAGGGGCGCGCAAAAATGTTACATCCTAACAATGCGCTAGTATTTAATCACACTAAGTAAAACAATGAAAATTTATTAAAATTGTAAAATAAAATGCTGATATCATTGAAATTTTTCTTTCATTTTGAAGTAATTTAAAGTATTTTTGTGCAATTGTATATTCCGAACTAATTGAGAAAAAATATCGAAATTTTGACTTATATTTTGTAATTTTGAAAAATTGTTTCTTATGGAGCCTCTTTCACTCAAGAAGTATTATAGTGTAGAAGGATTCTTCCATTGTGTATGCTGCCTCATGCATCAATTTACAAACATTACATCAGCTTGTAAATTTATAGTGTTATGAAGATTTTATACTTTAAAATGAACAACAAAAAATGAATAAAATGTAAAATGTTCTCTTTAACGTTTTATCTTCAAAATATATGATTGCACGCGACTATGCCATAAAATATAGTGTTAAACAAAATGAATATTTAACGGCCTCAGAATAGTAAATATATTTTAAATGACTTTTTCTCAAAACAATGTTTCTTTTAGATTTAAATGTTTTTGGAAGTCTTTAGTTTCTGAGAAAATTAGATAACATTTCTAATAATGAACACCTATTAAGGTTTAAAATAAAAATGAGTATGCGCTTTATGTTTTGAGTTGTTTTAAATAATTCAAAGTAAGTTTAAGTTTAAAACAACGCAAAATTCTTATGAGAATGTTTAAAAGTAAATTTAAGATTAAAAAATTCTCATGAAAATTTTGCTCGTAAGCATAAAATTAAAAAAAAATTAATTTAAACCTAAATTATAAAACCATTGTCAGTTTCGTTAAAAATTTGTTTCAATATCAAAACAAGAAAAAAAAATTAGAGAAATTAAAAAAAAAATGATTTCGCCTGGACTAATTTTAAATTTTTAAAAATTATAATTTTTTTTTAATTTTAAAAATGCTATATTTTCTTTAAAGATGTTTGATGTATTTATATATAAAACAATAGAATCCACTGTTCCCTAAAACTGAATTTAAAAAGAACTGAAATATTTCATATATTTCATAACTTTCGTGAGAAAAAATTCGTAGAAAATTTATATATAAGACAATTTACGCTTTCTGACATTCGAGCAATTACGCTAAAACGTGATCAAAAACAGGCAATTTGCCTTTTATATCTCAACAGAAAATGAGGGAAAATAAATAATAACAATAGTTAAAGCATCTGAATGCAAAGAAACCCATTTGTTGAACCATATCAGCCTATTTTCAGAATTTTATTATTATTATTATTTTTGACGTTTTAAATGAGTTCAAAAACGACATTTTCTCCATCAAAAACTATGCGGAAAATCTATTTGGCTCATGATTTAAAGCACAAACAGGTAAGAAGCATTTGTAGTAAACAGCTCCACTATTTCTAAGTTCTTCCGAAGTTTATAATAATGAGTTCTTAAAATTATTTTATTCAAATGTAGGTTATTTTGAGAAATGAAATCCCTCTTTAAATGAATGACCGTTCTCTTCAATAAATAAATTAAGAACTTCACGTATTCCTACATTTTAAAATCTTGTACCACATATAGGCAGAGTAATTCAAATCAAGTATCCCTGTTTGGAACACCCTGGCAAGTGACGCAGTCGACGTAACTCCTTCGTATTTGGAGGATATACATTTCAGGCCATGGAAATTGATTGGTGCAATAAAAAATTAGTTCAAAAGAGGCCGCTCCAATTCTGAAGGCGTTACATTAACTGTTTCTCTCACTAGGGCGACCGAAATAGGGATACTTTAATTTGAATCACCCAGTATATATATATATATA
>JAPMOR010060073.1:308478-321150 GCA_026543865.1 Argiope aurantia
ATGCAAGATGTTTTGTTTAACTAGATTTACTAGATGCACATACCATTCAAGACTTTCCATCTTTTCTCGTAATAACTATATTAGCAAAACGTGCCCTTTCCTCCTACCACCCATTCATCAATCACCGTCAAAACCAAGACCGCTGGCACATCGTCGTCAATACATCTTCCGAAGAATCAGAATCCCAATTTCGAATTATATTCAAATCAATATCAGCGATCAGTTCCGGTACAAATGTAAAAACCGATACCCATCGAACACCTGTTTTCATTCCTAAAGGAACAGAATTGGTAAACGGCTGTATCACATGCAGAAATTGGTACAAAACCATCAGGTACAATCGAGTATCAGTGTCAACCTGCATCTTATTACAGCAGAACCGCACACCGACCTAACCCTATTATGTGGTCTAATCCCACACATTGTGGATAGGACTGAAATTCTGTATGTAACTGTACGAGAAGAACATACACAAAATCTTTATTCAATTACCTTTACTCATTTTTCAAATCGGTGGGTGGAAATTCTCCCCAATTGTTAAAACATTAAGATTAGATGTGGAGTTTTATTGTGCAGAGAATATCGGACCATCTGGAAATTCGTACAAAAGCATCGGGTACAAGCGAGTATCAGTATCAACTTTTAAAATAACAGAACAAAACCGTGTATTATGTGGCCTTGTATTGTGGATATGACTGAAATTTTGTACGTAACCGTTGGAAAATAATATATGCAAAATCTTTCCTCACTTTTCAAGTCGGGGGGAGGGGGCTTTCCCTAGTTGTTGGAGCAATGAGGATGGACACGCCAGTATTATTCTGTGCAGAATATCGGACAACCCAGAAGCACTTACACACTCCCCTCTGATTGTGAATATGACGTGATTGCGGGTAAATGGCAGTATCGAACCTCGCGTGTCGCATGCGAAACAATTTATTATTGATTTTGCTCGGAAAGAATGAGTTTTCCGTGCCGAGTGGCAGCATCGCCCTCTCCCTGTTTGCTCAGTCGCGACTCTCCCATCACAATGCACTTCTCGATAAGTGCCATTCTGTTAGCCTTCTTTCCTCTTCCAATTCGATCATGTGACACACTGGATCCATTTCTATACGGGAGAGCAGAAAAAAGAAAAAGAAGCACACACAGTGGTGTGTACACATAAAATTTAAATGGGGATGGCGGCCTTGAAAATATCCCGAACCAGTCGAACAGACTCACGACAGAACTATTTGAATAGGCAACCGCTGCTCGGCCGAGACACGCCTTCTGCGTTTTTGTTTGCCGGCGACCATCCTTCGGATCTAAAGCTGCTTAAATTGTTTGGAAATCTTTTCTGAGCAGGGTGCTTTGATGGTCAAATGGTCATTTTGAATTGAAAGACAAGTCTCTTTTAACATCCAAAGAATGCTCGATTTTGTTCCAAATATGCATGCATTAGCACAATGAGATTACGATTTTTGCTTTCTTTTGCATGAATTATAGACAGCATTTTAATCGTCGAAAAGTTGGAACACGAATATCCATACTTCACTCCACTTTGACGAATATCCACATTTCAGTCCTTCGTGTGCTCGAAAAACACATTTTTTGGCATTATGTCTGTCTGTGACAAATTATGCCTTGAGCTAGATGGTTGAAATTAGGTATACGATCCTTACAGCAAATTTGACGATTTCCATCAAGTTTTGAATAAAAAGAGGAGGTTTTAGAGGAAGGCTATCTATCCGGTTATTTTAATATAAGTTAATAACTACAAAACGAAGATAACTAGATCGATAAGTTTCAGCATCTATATCATATATACCTATCAAATTTTGAAAAAAGTACAAAGAGTCTGTTTGTCGGTCTTTACTTTCAGAAGCATGTAAACGCGATAACTGAAAAATGAAATGACTTAAATATGTTAAATTTCGTACGGAATTTTCTAACTATAAGTATAGTTCTGTTTGTTTTAAGCGGTTTGAAAAAATGCGTTTAAAATACAAATTCGATTCTCGTGTACTATTAAGTGTACGCCAGGGATTAATAGCTCAAAATTCTTGCCAAGAATCGCAGAATAGATTCAGTAAAAATGCTAAATCCACGCCAAAGGTTAATAATATTATAACTGTTATACGCCAATCGAACTAAGGCGTTCTCTGAGATATGCCTTTATGAGAGGGTAAGCGAGAAAATTGTGGGGACGCACTCCCCCTGTTTATATTATAAACAATTCAAATCTTTTGTCTACAAACTGATTCGCCGAGCATACTTTCTAGATTCGAAATCGAATAAATCATTTGTACATCATTTCGGATTTTACTTGTCCCTCTACAAAATTTGAATGTCAAATTGAGGCAGACATTTAGCTGTAATAACTTTACACCCATTCTGTTCTTTGTGTACATGAACCTTCCTAGTTGAATTTAGTCCCATGATACCATAGTGCCAATAATTATTTGGCTGATCTATTTCAAATGGCATGTTATCTTTTGAGGTAATGCAACTCCATCTTCTAATTCCCAATATAATTTGAGCATCTAACTAAAACATCTCTCTTCTTTAGATTTTGTGAACGGGAGAAATGGGTTTCATTTGAACAAAATAGGGGTAAGAGAAAGAATGGAAAGAGGAAGTGTTTACATTGACCAATAAAGTAAATTTTTGATATGCGCACATCCATCCGCGTCTCACCCCTTAGTGAAATAGAATCGTCTAAAAGGGGTCGTCTCTGGATACTGAAACGAACAGTAATTTTAAACGGATGGGGACGGTCCCTGGATAGACGACTCTTCATTCTTCATTCGAGCTGCATCGAGGGAGAGAGACTTTCAACCCCAAAATATATAGTGCACGCAAAACTCTCTTATTATTACATTTATAACAATACAAAATATTAACAATCGAATGGAGTAGATGAACGTTCATTGGCGGGACACTTAATAAGATTGGATGGCAATCGAGTCCCTGAAAGGATATTTCCGGCTAAACCATTTGATAGCCGAAAAAAAGGGAGGCAACAACTTACCTTCATTTCTTATTAATTCTCTCCTTAAATTTAAAAAACAGTTTTCCTTCATAGTTATAAAATTCGTTTCAACATAGTGGGATCACCTGACTAAAGTAAAACAAATAATAGGCTGTTTATTACGGTTTATGTAATTAGTGAATTAGCGGGAATGCCCCCCCCCCCCCCCCAAAGAAAAGAGCTTTCTCGCGCATTCTCTAATGAAAGTGAATTTGTGGTTTAGATGCGCCTTTCCTCAGCAATCGATTTAAACCACAATTTGGCGCAGAGATGCCCTTTTAATCACAAAATCACCAAATTTGATGCATTGAAGTCATTGCATTTTTCAGTTATTGCGTTTACATGCTCCTGAAAACGCAGACCGAGAGACGGCTCAAAATCTGATGGACACAGATCTTGAATTTTATCCATCTTGTTCTCTTGTATCCATCTCGTTCGTTTTGCAGTCAGTGTTTTAAATTATATTCGAACAGCAGGACAGACAGTTTTCCCTTGAACGGATTTTGCTCAAATTTTGATGCAAATCTACAAATTTGGTGTCAAGATTGTATAACAAATTCCATCTGCCTTTCACAAAGCGTTTTTCGAGTTACCTTTGTCATAAACATAATGACAAAAATATGTTTCGCGAACTCAGGAAGGAGCGGGAAGATTTTTCGAAATCGCATTTTTTGATGACAGAACTTTCTCTATATCATGCCGGGTTTGCACTCGGCCAATGATAAGACGACGGGTAGGCAACGCATGTGTAGAAGGGATGAAAAATGCTGTTCGGTCGATGGCAAGTCATTTTCTCGGCGGACAACAATATGCCGCTGTATTGCCGTTTTTACATCCTGCGCATGCGTTTGTAGAATTTGGTGGGTTTTTTGGCGTGAAAAAAATGGATCACTTATTATCGATTCATTCCGACATTTTTTGCTCTTTCGGATGCGAGGTTGTGTTCTTTTTTTCATTTTAACTGCCATTTCTTTTCTACAGTTTTCCAAAGTTAGGTATGTTGTATTTTTTTTTATTTTGCCATCTTTCTTTGTGTAAATATCCATCATTTTAATACGATACGTAGGGGAAAAGAAAAATTCAGGGACTCCAAAACGGCAACTCATAGCGAAGCATGAAATGCCTGAATCCATCTTATGAAATTGTGGCAGACATAAATCAGTCCCTTTCTACGTATGCGCTTCCTACTTGCCGTCTTATAACTGGCCGAGTGTAAACCCGGCATTAAGAGAAAGTAAGAAAAAAAAAAAAAAACCCTGGAATTTTCTAATAACGATGGCTTGAGAAATGCTACTATCGAATATTGAAATCCTTTATGCGAAAAGCTTCCCTCCCCCCTCTAAATAATATCATGTGCTATAGTTGGAAGGTCCCTTGTCAAGACAGCTCATCTCTCTGATGCCTATAAACCGCTGTTTGACAGCGGAAGGCGGCGTTTTCAAAAGAGAACCACTGCGTACATATTTGTCAACAGCGTATTAAAATTTTTATCAAGGCTCTTCCAAAGTCATCGACTTCCACTATAAATTTCTCTTCCGACTTCTTTATCACCTGATTGCTACTGCTCTATAAAAACGACGATTTATCTCGGAGTCATTTTATTTCTATCCCGAACAACCCCCCGCCTGGAAGCCACTTGTTGCCTTTTATTGTTTTATCGACAAAACACCGATAAGGTGATTGCTTTGTCGCCGTAAAACTATTTGTGAAAGCAGCAATCCGAGCAATCGTTTCGCCGATTTTACAGCGCTTTTATCATCCGGTAGCCACCATTAAATGTCAGTTTTGACATTTTTTGGAATGAATGGCTTTTGATGGGGCCGCTATCTGCGACCTTTTGTACGAAGAAGTACGAATTCGAAAGATTCGGTAACTGCCTTTGTTATCACATCGAAGGTTTCATCATTGCGTGCATTGTCCGTGGCGGATCGGAGAGAATTTCTTATCTGAGGTAATTCGCTTTTCTTCACACTCCCCCCCCCCCCCAAACTGAATAACGCGCAGCGGCGGGTCGCCGGCATAAAAATTAAGAGAAATGCAAAAATACTTTTTTCAAAAGATTGCACCTTCTTCTTAAATGTGGTGGAACTTCGCAAGGTACTTCGACCTTGCCGACCACTTTTCGACAATCCTATCTCATTAAGGGGACGCGGAGACGCGGAAGGATGAAGGCATTTCCGGAATTCTTCTTCATTCTTTAACCTTGATTTTCGCGTTTTTAGATGCTTTTTTGTTCAATTTTTTTTCACGTGTTTATGAATATCGTGTCATTTCTGATCGTATTATTTTAATTCAGCCTGCGAGTAATCCGATTTATTTTATTGTTAAATGTAATCATCCCCTCCTTTCATTTTTCCTCTTACCTCTATTTTCACTAATTAAACCCATCTTAATGCATGCACAAAAGAGCGGAAGGTATTATAATCCATTGTCAAGCGATATGTGGCAGCGTTCGAGTTGAATAATTTGATAAGCGTTCTAAAATAGTTAAAAAAAATTAATATTTGCATAAAAAAGATTGAAAAAAATAAACCTATGAAACTAAAATATGCTAGTTACGGGACAAATTTTTGTTAAAAAATTGGAAAGAACGTCTTTTTTTTTCACTGAAAAAAGATACAAAGTAAAAATCTTCCAGTTTGGAGTTTTTAAAAAGATTTTCTTAACATTTTGAGGAAAGCTTAAGAAATATATTAGCTGGTTTCTAAAACTAAAATATAAATTGTATTTCCGTCCACTTTATGAGTTTGAGTTTCCGACTGATAAATAACATGAATTTTTCAATTTTTTTCCGTATTATGATTATAGAATATTTCTGAAGGAACACATTACCTATTCTCTTGTTTAGGAAATGCAGAACATATTGAGAAATAATTAAAATAAATTTAAATAAAAAAAAATAAAGATATTAAACAAATTATTTTTTTATAATTTCTCAAAAAAAGGCGACTTTTTAACATAGTCGACTTAATAAGTTTACTTTTAATGAGAAACACTCGTTGAGCGGAATTTCTTTTTCTTTGTACATAATTTAAAAAGTTAAACTATGTATGCTTTTAAAGTAGAACAACACGTTCCACTCCAAAAAAAAAAAGTTTTCTCAAACAAATTTGTAATATTGCAATTTATTATTCATAATAAATTCCACTATTAGTATTATTTATTACACGAAAATATTCTTAATACATTTGCCCTTGGCTGCGCTTCAAAATTTGACGAAAATGAGACACAGTACTCTTATTGCCGTTAAATATAAATTTGCAGCGCTCGTAGCTGTTGCCTTATCAGGATGGTGCGTCTCAGCATACGGAGCGATAATTTTTTCATACTTTCGGCATTTCTTTTATTTTATTGGAAAATTATTGCTCTGTTGTGTCTATTATTTCTTCCTCTCCTGACCATATCTCCTCTGCAGCTTTTAGATGTGATACAAACTGAAGCTTCATAAATTTTTCCTTGTTCTAGTTACTTTCGTCCACCAACTCATCGATGTCACTGTTATTCTCCTCTAATCAGATACAAAATCTTCTTGATTTAGGCCCCACTAACACTTGCTCAAATCTTTCTCAGTCGCGTTCGACAATGCTATTCGGCCAAAGAAATTTTTCATATAAATATAGATGCTATCTTCAAACAGGTGAGCTACACAGGTCAATACAGCAAGTGACGGCACGGTGTCTCCTTATCATTCGGTCTGCGAAACATCACTCGTTAAGGGAGTCCCTTTTCAACATTTTGCTCGTTAACGGAGGCATGAATGTATACTATACTCACAAGAAGCAAAAATTTTTAATTCTAAATCCACTTACGAAGTTTAATGCATTTCAGACATATTAAATAACAAGTATATAATATAAATTCTTGACAGTTTTGCCAACAGAAAATGATGTGGATAAACAATTCATGCTTCAAGTGTAACAGCCATCTTCCAATGCACACTTGTATCTTTGTTCAGCCAGCTCCATAATATTCGTCCAAAAATGAATTCAAATAAGGTGTGCAATAACTGATTTGCGACCCTCCTCGTATTTTATTTTCTTGTGTACAAAATATAAAGAAGATATTGTAATCGTCAAAAAATTCTAATTCGAGATTTTTGATGAATTTGGACCTACACGAGTCCGAAAAACAGATTTTTGTCATTATATCCATCTGCCCGTCCATCCATCTGTCTACCTGCCCGTTTTCGAATGCAGGGAAGTTTGGAGTTCAGGCTCGAGTTCGAATTTTTTGATGCTTACAATACTTCCTCCATACTTCGCATACGAGGAAGTAAAAAGCACAGAATACTCAAATGCGAGACACTGAAAATACAAATCTGAGTAGTCTTGATATCTTACCCAAGGTCTCCGATTTTCTGCGGGTGTAGGATAACGATTTTACAAGGGAGTTTCGGTTTTTCTCATGGTTTTTTTTCCAGATTTCAATCAATGAAAGGACTACTTTTATTCATGAAAATACTTTATTAAATAGAGAACATAACGAACTGCGGATTTTTGGAATCTGTTGGGGAGGGTGGAGGGTTACAGTTAAAGCGCCGATATTCCCAGTGTCGGTTCCAAAAAAGCATAAATTTCATCAACAGCCGAAATAAAATCTTAACAATTCGCCTGAAGAAACGAGAGCGGGGGACTTGGTCTCTATCGCTGTAGGCCTCTTATTAGAAAATCGTGACTCGTTAAGTGAATGAAGAAATAGACAAAGAGACGGACTCTCGCATAAATCACGGGATTTTTACCTCTCTTTATTTTCTTCTCGAAACTTCTAACGATGAAACTAAAACATAATTGCTCCTAAAAATAAACGCCGCTTTCTTGATCGCGCTCGCTCTGCTCCATTAAAAATTATCACTGAGATTCTCAAATATGGCAGAAGCAGAATCATTCTGAGAACTGACAGAATTTCGCAGGTAGAATGTGATAATCACTATTTTTCGCAAGTATGATTCTCAGTCTTGAAACCAGCAGAGGTGGTCTCCCCAAAATTTTCTCTGGTACTCTCTAGTGAAGATGAATTTGCGTTTTAGACGTGTTTTTTCTTAAAACGGAACTTTAATTGTCATCACATCGATTTGATATATTAGCTTCCTCACCAGTTATCGTTTCTTGATACGTTTGAAAGAAGGAAGGTCTAAAATGTGGAGATGCGTCAAAATCTCGAGATAGAATTTTTTGATGATTACAATATTTTTCTCTATTTCTTATACAGGCAATCGAAATGCAACATGAAGTCGGGTAATCCGACTAGACCGAAAGCACACAGAAAAATCGGAATGACCGCAACAGCAACACTGGCGGGAACTGTGGATGAATCCTAAGGGCCATCACCGGCCACGGTACAACCCTTCCCTAAGAAAGTATGTCCCTCGTCGATGGGGGGAGCCATAGCCCATCCTTTCGTGTACTTATGAGGGTGGCGAGAACCAACCGCTATGCCGGAAGCTTTTCATCCTCGCTTACGAGGTGCAACCGGGGGATAAATTGAAATATAAAATGGAAACAGAATGAAACTAATAATCTACCAAGTACTATGTCTCCTTTAAGTTTCCGAATGAAAATTACTTGTTAAACGGGAGGGACGAAAAAGAGTTTCTGTTATTAAATCTTAAAAAAATTGAAGATAAGTCCAAGTGAGAAACACCTTTGGCCGAAATAATAATAATAGTAGTACTTTGCAGAAGAGACTCTGTCTTGGAAGTCGCGTTTAATGCAACAGATCTTTTCCTTTTCCCTTTGTTGTTTGTAACTTGGGACGGAAAGAGGCGGGACGCAATAGTAGGCAGGAAGTGCCTTACAAAACTCCTGTTTAAAAGCTAATCCGTTTTATTCCTTTTTACACTTTTAACTTCATCATCATGTTAAAGTTTAATGTTAATAACTTTATCAACATGTTTTACTTTACTAGCCTTATAATACAACCGTTGACGGATTTAGGCATTTGGCGGCCTTAGGAATAGCGTGTTATGAGACCTCTCTCCATCCTTTTAATGAAGTGGTTCCTTAAGTTCTAATGAAATACATTTTCAGCTTGATTAATTATTTATTTTGATGTAATATTTTTAATCTAACAATTTTGTGACTTGAAAGGTGTGATGACTCATCATAACTAATGATGTCAAGGTATCCACGCTTGCAAACAAAATCATTTAAAGAAGCGCTTAGTGTCTGTAAATAATGTAATAACTAAATGTATTAATGGAAAAAACAAGAATCTGAGCAAATATACTTGACAAAATACAAACATTATTCTAATATTTTGTAATTCCAAGAATTTCATTCGATTCATGCTTCAAAAAGGCCAATAACATTTTTTAAGAGATTGCCTGGATCCCCCTTCAAAAGTCCCAGTAACTCCCTAGTTACCTAATCGAAAATCCCTCATGGCATATTAAAAATTATACCAATAAAAATATTCAAATATAATATAAGTAAAAATTAATTAATTATATTTTAATATATTATTTAATTTTTGTATCACTCCAGCGTCCCCTGTCGATATTACTTCGTTCAGTGGTAGGGGAAGGGACGGCTGTACACAAGAAGTCTAGCGGCCCTAGACAATTGCCTAGCAAGATTCCTATTTTTATAAATTCATATATTTTGAAACTATTTTAATAGCATTTTTAATCGCTCTGCTTCCAACCAACTTCAGTCCAACGGCTCTAGGTAGCTACCTAATCAGATTTGCATTTCGACACATGTTGCCTATGGTCTCCCTTCTGTCCAATGGCTCTAGGCAGCTGCGTAGTCAGATTTGCAATTTTAAACTAAGGGGACTGCAATTTTAACTGCAATTTTTTTAAACTGCAATTTTAAACTAATTTTGGGAACTAAGCTAACAGTAGTTTTAATCGATTTGCCTGTGGCCCACTTTCAGTCCGACGACTTTAGGCATCTGCCTAGTCAGAAATGCTCCAACAAAGAATAGATCACGTGGAAAAGATTTAGAACTGCTAAAAGGCAACTGCGAAAAGCCGGAATCGCAGCATGTTGACTTGCCACCTGTACTCGCGTGAACTGCATCTAAGCGCTGGATAAAGAACAATGTTGAAACGGACTCCACACAAAAAAAAGCAACATCCCGAAAGCTGCGCTGCTCGAATTTACGAGTTAATTGAGACGGGATAAGGAGGGGGGGGGGGAGGGATATGCGGCGTAAAACAACAACAACAATAGTACGTGAAAAGCAGAAGCTTCTTTTCAGTACAAGAGAAAAGGCAGACACCTGTCATTTACAGTGCAAAAGGAATATTAATGGAATGGGCTGTTCGAGAGACAATGGTCTCTGAAACCGAGTGAAGATGAGAGGTTTTATGCCTGCCTCACAGCAGTTGAAGAAAATTCTGGTCGATGGAAATTTTAAATGTTGCTTTGCATAACTCGTGAAGTAGGGTAGGGGTGGGGGAATCGCTTTCTGTTTGCATGCAGAACGGTTAAGATTGCCATGAGTGCAAAGAATAGATACTGGACGTTTAAATGTAAAATAAATAAAACCTGAGAAAGTGAGTAAGAGTTAACTTTACACTGATAAAATATGAATGGGTTAAATTTTCCTAATAAACTAGAAAGGGAAGGTAGACTGTATTAGACACTTTAGTAAATTATCCACTTCGGATTGTGAAATTTTTCAAGCATATGCATTAAAAATTTTGTTTTTAAAAATTTATTAAAATGAAATATATTTTTTTTAAATTTAAAAGATATGTAATTCTTAAAAATTTCTAACTATTTCAGAAGAATTCATTTTTAATTTTTCTCTATTATTTTTTCTACATATTTTAATTTGGAACAAAACTTTTTATAATTCTTTAATTCCATTAATTTTTTGGAAATAGTTTTATGCACAAGCACTAAATTTTCATAGAAATTTATAGTTTTTGTAAAAAATTGATTTTTAACTATTTTAAGAAACTTAAATAAACATAAAATGCGTTCACAGTTTTCTTTTGAAATGTAACGAATATTTTCCTGATCAATTCTATGTAATTTTTTTCAAAAATTAAGACACCTGGAACATTTTAAAAATATTTTAATCTAAATAGAAAATAGTTTTGAAGAAAGTCCTTAAAATTTACCCTTTTTTCTCTAGGCACTATATTGAGCAATGCGTTTTATAATGTTATTTTAATTGAATATAAACATTATTTTGGTGATTTCCTATTTCGTCCATTTTCGCTGATTTCAAAGCCCTTTGTCCACTTCAGCAATCTAGTAAATAAACACGAAGAAAAATAAAAAAAGACGCAGAATCAATCCTTTTCAGCCCAGTCATATTTGAAAGATGATTTTCTTTCTTAATTATATTATTTTCTTCTATTACACAATTGTAAAATTTAAAATTAAAATGTCAAATCAAAATTGTTTCAATTGCTTCCTCTCTTCCGTCGGGTCCGATCTTTGAGTTAATATTGAGACAAATATTTTCTCTACTTTCGTTCTGAGGGCTGCAATAGCAAAGACGTATTCACAGCTGTGTTAAACGTGACTTTTGATCCACATACCTCATAGATGCAAAATATTTCAGAAATTTCCCTTCCATATTCAAGTTCAAAGTTGCTCCGAACACTTATTTGGTATTATTTTTCTCAGAATAGTCTTTTAGATATACAAACTCTTTGAATAAAATTTTAGTGGTTCCAATATAGATAATTCTTGCTTACAAATCTGGAATAATATGTTCTACTACTTCCCAGATGAAAATGGGGAAAATAATAGTAAGAAGGGATTGAGTAAGGAAATACATTTACAGTCCGGTACGGCAATCCTAACCGCTTTGTTTTTAGCATTGTTATACAGTAAATATAAGCAAACATGTCTTGGGACATACTCCCTTTAGTACAAAATCGGACAATTATCATATACATCATTTTTATCTTTAGAAAAGACCTAACCGCCTTTTCCGACCAGCTTGTTTCACCAGTACATTAACCTGTTCCAAACAGTACTTTTTATTTCTGATGAAACGTATGAATATGTTTAGTTTAGTTATATTAACGACCAGTTTTAAAATAACAATAGGGCTATTTTAAGACGAACGTAATTTCGAACCGCGGTCAGACGACGAGGATGAAGCTTGAGCTGGCTCCCCCGACGGAATGCAACAGACCCGCGTACTCGACGGCGGTTCATCGGTGGAACCTGGTCTTGAACCTGAAACCATCTGGCTCCAAAGCTGAAACCTTACCATCAGGGCAACGCGGCCCTTGAACGCAGATATTGTAACTCGGAAAAAGCATTGAATTAGAAGAATGATGGCACGCGATTTTTATAATAAAATTGTAGATTTTTTTGTAAAAAAATTATTAATAGGGAATGCATTTGAGACACATGAGTAGCTAAGTCGTACTCTTGGCCGTAGATGGCGCTACTGAAACAAGAGAAGCTCTCTCGGCTTAAAGTCGCTGCCTTCGTTAGCAAGCTTGTCTATGACAAATGCCATAAGAAATGCCATAAGAAATTGGTGGATGCCAACACAGGCATCCACCAATCCCTAAATTATGCACTTTTATATTTTTCGCTGCCTTTAATTTTTTCTATACGTTTTGTAGTTTGATATAGTTTTACTCAAAGTTAAATGGTTAATACTTCACCCGATTATTTCACAAAAAAACTGAAAAATGTAAATATAATGGAATTGGCTAATCTTAAAATAATACGTGACAATAT
>JAPMOR010060073.1:321250-343975 GCA_026543865.1 Argiope aurantia
TATATATATATATATATATATATATATATATGTGCGCGCAAAATTTCATTAAGATGAGACAAATATTATAGAATTGTATAAAATACATAAAAAAAAATATTCACACACGCACACAGAGAGAAAAAAATGTATTGCTTTCAAGTGAACGTGAAAGATCAGACTGAACAAAAAGAAAATCAATAATAAGTAGATCAATTGATCCGATCAATGTAATGACGATCCTCAGTTTCACGAAGAAAATAATTTTCATTTACATAGGTTATTACTTTTTAGTTTTAGTTTTCTCGTATACGAAATGTAGAGAAAGTAATGTAATCGTCAAAAAATTTGAACTCGAAATTTTAACGAATTTAGACGTTTTATACCTCTCTGAGTTCGAAAAACACATTTCTAGAATTATGTCTATCTGTCTGTGACAAAGATAACTGAAAATCGCTTTCAGCTAGACTAATAAAATTTGGTATACCGTCTTTTCACCAAATTTGTTGATTTCTATCAAATTTTGTGTAAAATGAGTTATGAGGGAACGTATCTGTCTGGCTGTTCGAATATAAGTTAATAGAATACTACAAAACGAATAGAGCTAGAAAGATAAGATTCGGCACACAGACAACATTTATAGACAAGTCAAATTTTGATTCAAATCCAGTGAAGGGCTGCCCCTCTGTCGGTCAGAACTTTCAGAACCATGTAAATGCGATAGCTCAAAAACTTGCTAATTTAAAGATATTTAATTCGGTAAGCGATTTTGTGATTACAAGTGCAGTTTTGCGCCAAATTTTTATTTCAATGGGTTGAGAAAAATGTGTCAAAACCACACATTTAATTTTCGCATATTGTTAACCACATGTCAGGGATAAATCATCGAAAATTTCGCCACGACAGATTCAGTAAAAATGCTAAATTCACTTCAAAATTTAATGTTTCGAAACTGTTGTACCCCAAGGCGTTCTCTGGGACAACACCTTTATTAGAGAGAAAGCGAGAAAGTTAAGAGATTTTCCATTAAAAGATTTCATCTAAAATACGGCAAAAATCTACAATTTTTTTTATAAAGCTCTCGTGTCATCCACCTCCCAGCTCTTTGCTTTATCAAACAAATGAATTAAAAAGTATCTCCGTATCCGAAATGTTTGTAATTCCAAGACAATAAAATATTATCTTCTGCATTTCTTTCATTCTCGCCGGTTCTATCAACTCTTTCAGTTTAAAGAATACAAATTTCAACGAATAAAATATTCTTCTGTGTGAGAGATTTCTATTTACAAAAATTCCACAATGGTAATTTAAAAAAATTCAGAATAAACCTTTTATATTATTGTATTCAAAAATAAAGAATAATTCTCTTTTTAAGAATTCGAACATCAAAACAAAATTATAAAATTATGAAACCTTGATGGTGAAACTGAACGCAAATTTGAATTCCAATCACATTCACTTTAAGTTTTAATATTTAGCTAATGTTTAAGAATCCGCACTATATTCATAAGCATTTCATTTGTTGTATTGTTTTCAAAGCTTCTTGACATCAATACATTTCTATAAAAATATTTTCTAGCTTAAATGCACAGAGTTTGTTTTTTTAAAAAATTATCAGATTTTTTTGTTGCAGTTTTTAATATACATCGCAATTTATAATTATGAATATTACGGAATTCTGTAATTAACTTTTCTCAAGTTCATTACCAGAGGATACCACTCTAATGGAATAAAATTTAATTAAAACATATCGATTAACTGACAATAAAATAAATTTCGAAAATTTTAAATAGTGTATTTTCATCGAGAACTCCCAGAGAATTCGGAAACTAATCAGCATATGAAGAAGAAGGTGAAAAATCAATTCCAAGATTCTGTCTTAACAATCATTTCAAAAATTTCATCTTTATATACTTTCATACATGCATATTAAGTTTTGTGCCTTATTTATTAAAAATTGTTAAATTTGCAGATATTTTCTGAAAATCCCGGATTGATTTTCTGAAGCAGTGATATTCAATAATAAAGGAAATTGATTTTTCTGCCACGACACGCCGCCTTAATATTTCCAAGGACACTTTTATTTTAGCGAACCTTGATAAATTGCATAAACCTGGACGTGTTTTGAACTTTTATTTGACATTGGATAGAGAATGCATGTTTCAACATTGAAGAGGTGGTCGCATATCGAATGCAAACCTGCTTGCAGCTTTAAAAATGCTCGCGATGCATGAGGTGTTTCATGGAAGAAAAAAAAATGACTGAAAGTGGTATTGTCTCTTACAAAATGCGTCGGAATACAAATCTCGAAGGGAATATTTTTCTCGACTTCAGTCTAAAATGTAGATTTCAGTTTCTCAAAGGAGCTTTAAATTGTATACTAAACAGTGATCCAGATCATTTGCATACTTTTGTCAAATATAGAGGATATGTACGCTGTTTTTGTAAACACGCAGAGCGAAATGTCGCATATATCTTTTTTTAACTTTCTTTCTTAGAAAGTGAAAGCAATGAAATCATAAAAAATTTCGATCAAAATATTTTGACGAATCTTTTCTTTCTTCTTCTCTCTGAGTCTGATAATACCATTTATGGACTTAGATACCAATCAATTGATCTTTAAATAAGATGATTCAACCCCAGGGTGGAGTCTCCCCCAAACACTCTAGCAAGTACTGTAATAAAAGTATATTCCTAGAGTACGCCTTGCATGGCGCTAGTTTCGAAATATTAATCTTTGGCCTGAATATAACATTTTTACTAAACCAATTACATAATCTTTGGCGAGATTTCGGCAATTAATCCCTGCGGAAAATTAATGGAGTACGTATATATATATATTATTTACAAGCGACGAGCAACACAGAACGACACAGAAGGGAATAAGGGAAAAACACTTGAACATTTTATCTCTGGTCTTGTATAGCCTGAGATTTTGATAGGGAAAATATTTCTTCATAGTGTTAATATATAATAAGATCTCGATAGGGATTTTCGCTACCCGCGCCGACAAGGACACAGGACGGTTTTAGAAAGCATGTGCCTACTGGACATTTTTCTAGCCCTTCAAGAGGAGTGTGAGAAAATTAGGCTTTTAGCCAATTCAGCAATTTTACAAAGCTTCTCTTGAATTAATTAAGTACAGAAAGTGGAATTGGATCGCGAAATAAGAGAATATTTTAGAATGATGTTACTATGGGCTAAATTAGGATAAAATCTTGGAAATTAATTAAATTGAAATTAGAGTTAAAATATCATTATATATATATATGTATGTATGTATGTATGTATGTATGTATAATGATATATATATATAGAGAGAGGGAGAGAAAGAGAGTTATTTCTGAAATTACTGATAGACAGACGACCAATGCGTTCTTGGATTTGGCTTAAGATCTGAGTACCTGGAAGACAAACTTCACTCGCCTTTTTTTGTTGTTGTTGTAGATTCGTGATTATTGAGATACGAATCCCACACCGATGATATAAGAATATTTTTCAATCTTACCTACATATGAACTGGCCATTTGAATAAAGAAAATCACAAATGCACTTAGCTTAACATGCTGATCGATTTGGTTAACACAATAATCGCATTGTTGCTATGGGATGTGTGCCGAATGTATTCGCATCGGGGAAATGTATATAGAGGCATCTCGGAAAATGTTGAGGTACCATTAGGTTATCATCCTATGGCAACAATGCAAATACCACAACAATTTACGAGATGCTGCAATATGACATTGCCAGCATGACAGAAGATAGAACCGTGCTGTAATAGTTAGTAATTAAAGGATGCTCTTTGTGTGTGTGGGCGCAAAATCGCATTTTTTCTGGAAAGGCACCGATATAGATAAACTTAGAGTAAAACCTTATCTCATTATAAAATTTGATACATATCGTTAGAGCCGTTTCCGAGATACACGAAATAAATTTATATATATACAAAAATTGCTCATTTAAAGTTATAAGATATATTTTAAATATCTTATAACTTTCTTCGTTTTGTAATTATCGTGTTAATTGATATTCGAACAGCCGGACGGACATAATTTATCTAGGAAGATTTTGCACAAAATTTGATATAAATCTACACATTCAGTGTAAATATAGTATACCGAATTTTATCTGTCTAGCTCAAAAGCGTTTTTGAGTTGTCTTTATCACAGATAAACATAATGCCAAAACTTTGTTTTGCCAAATCCGGAAGTAATGTGGAAATTTGCAAATATATGGATTCCGAACTTTTTGACGATTGCAAATATTTTTCTGTCATTCGTAAAGAGAAAGAAAAGACTTTCTCTTTTGTAAATTTCGTAAACCAGAAAGTAAAGAAAGAAAGGGGGAAAAAAACCCCAAAATATTACCAGTAAGTAAGGTAATTGAATAAACTGATCTTTATTCTTATAAAATGTAATGTACCAATATATTTTTTAAACCAACATATTTTGAAATGTAGGAAAGGGCACAAATAGGGCTTGATTTGTTTTCATCTAACAAGATTTAATTAATATTTAACTTATTTACTATTCAATTGATTTTATTAAGATTAATTTAAAAAATATTGTGTGTAAGAATTTTTCTTTTTATAAAAAAATACTCTGATTGTTTGCGTAATTTTAATTTTAATTTAAAATTTAAAACGTTTTTATAGTTTACCATATTTGAGCAAAACTTAATAAGAAAGGATTGGACGGAAAAACAGAAAAGGCCTCGTGTTGCCTTAATAAATGTGTTTTGAAGTTTAAAATTTCATAAAAAATTGTATTCAAATTTTGTGGTTTCTTATTTGAAATTTCATTTCTTTAAGCGAATAATTCAATCATTTATTTTCCTTGATTAAATATGAAATGATTCAATATAAATTCAAAAGCGCAATATTAAATTAAAAAGAAACGCTTTCTTAAATTTCTATGCTTTCAAAATGAATCACTACTATAAGGCAATAATCGCCCTTGAAAATGAATAAGTAAATGCAGAAATAAAAACTTTTAATAAAAAAATTATCAAAAATTTATACTTTCTTTCTAGAAATGTCTTTATCATTATTTAAAGTGAGTAATCCATTTATTAGTTTTCTTTGATTACATTTAAATTGCTATATATTCCAAAAATGCAATATTAAATTAAATTGAAACGCGTATTTCCTGAAAATTTCTCATATTTTCATTTTCCTGAAAATTATTGAAATCGAACGATGATTTGACTAAAGAATCTATAAACTCCAAAAGAATAACATCTTCATATTGTCTTTTAATCCTTTCTGGCGAAAATACAGCATAGAACATCTTTTTTTTTCATACTTATTTATTCTCTGCCAAAATGACATTTCTTTCTGATGCAAAATTTACTGAAAGTCTAATCATTGGGCATTTTAACATTTTTAAAACGCAATACTGACAATCTGTTTGTGCAAGCATACAGTTCATCGGATTTTGCTTTGTGGAATGTAAGTCTTTCAATAATTTACCTTCTTACGTCTGCTCTACATTACAGAACAAGATACATTGTCTGAAAAATCATGTTGACTTAAGCAAGTTATTGAAGAAATAATTACAAATGAGAAAGATTCTTTCAAAACTTGAAAAAACACAATTTCTGTTCTACTCAATTACATGTATCATGCACATAAAAAGGCAAAAATAAGCCAGCACTGATGCATGTGAAGAAATGGCTTAATGCCCTCTGCCATAAATGCACATGAAAACAGCTGAGAACATCTCACCGCTGCTTCATAGCATGCTTCCAAATGAAGGCTATCACCCTTCCTTCTGCCATAAAAATTAGAGACCTTAAGCAAGGCCGTGAAAGTTACGAGTAGACAGATTTTTATTTTCAGAATTCCAGTATAGAAAGAGGGGGGAAAAAACGAATACTCTTCGAAACTTTTTGACTGGCCAATAAAATCCAAAATTTATGACAGATATGACACAGCTACAATTTTAGAAACAGGATAACTGAACACATTTATTTTTTTTGTCCAAGTAGTTGCGATTTTTTTTGTTACAGTGTTTACATGAACGCAAACGCACAGAAAGACAGACAATTAACTCGTTGATGGCTTGTGTTCAAAATTTTGGTAGAAATCTGAGAATTTAATTTTAAGAAATTCCATCCCAAAGTATTTTTCAGTTATTGTGTTCACGAATAGACACATTTCCAAAAATGAGTTATCAAGGATATTGGGCAAAATCCCAAGAGCCATTTTGTTTTTCGGCGATTACATGTCGTTTTCTTTGTATAGTTCGTATAAGGAAAAAAAGAAAAAAAATGTATTGGCATTAATTTATTTTTGGTACCTTTTGCAAGAGTAACAAATGACCTACAAATAACTTTGAAGCATCACAATCATTTTGTTTTACTTTTAGGACCATATAAATGAATTGACTTGAAACATTCAGTGTTACTCTCTTATGGAAGTCTATAATAAATAAAATAGACCTTTTCCAGTATATAGTTAAAAAAGAAAAAAAAAATCTTAACTTTTGCACAAAAATTAATGGAAATAAAATTATTTAAGTAATTTACTAATGTCGAATCGCTAAATGATGTTGATATAATTAAGTGCTCTTGCAAACAAGTTATCAAGTAAAGAAAAACGAGCAGAAGTTGCTATAAAAAAATCAGCATTTATGGTTTTATATGAATATGAGGTAATTGCATTGGGTAGGATCGAACTCGCAATGTTGGGATTTGTAACCGAGTAACAAGACCACTAGACAAAAGTTATCACTAGGGCGCGGAGGTTGTTATCTGGCTTATAAGCTTCACCACAAATACATAGAGTCCCTAAATGAAAAGGATTTTTTCGCTTATCTAAACAAACAAAATGAGATCAAATGAGAAGGACGTATTTCCCCTTATTTAAAGGAAGTGAAAGAATAATGAAGTAAATGAAAAAGATTTACTTTCCCCATTCTGTTCGTATTTCCCTAAACTGAGATAACACCTCCTCCTAACCTCCAAATATGAAAGATATGATGCTGCATTGAAAATATAGCTTATAAGCGGGCAGATTTAGAACGATGAAACATATTTTCCCCTTCTCATCGGAAGGAAAATATAAGCACCTGGATAAAAATAAGCATTTTCAAGGCCCTTATATAAGAAACATAAAAAATAAGTAGTTTTTAAGGACTTTTAATGACGCTACGCACCGTGTTTGCGTCCACATTTTCATGTAAATAAAGGATGGAATAATTTTATAAGAAAGTTTAAGGGGCGGTCATTCCCTTTTCTATTTTGTATTATCTCTTCTAATAATAAAGATTAATGTGCGCGTGCGCTTCGATGTATTGGCGCTCTGTAGGTCAGACTTGTTGACCGACAGCTACCAAATTTGAGTTATGTAAACATTGGAGATTGCGAATGAACTCCTCGGAGTGATTTGTTTGAAATTCTTATCAGAATTTCAATTTAAAAATTAAGCTTAATTTCGGTATTTTTCTCAGATAATATTATTGCACAAAAATGTATCTCTTACCATTTCAAAATTTAAACAATCGTCTTTTTAAGGATACCATAGCCGTGAGAATTTTTGCTGAATTTTGACAATTTTATAAATATATTTGTTTCTAATATTCAACAATTTATTGCATTGTTGCTCTAAAATTCAAATCGTTTTCATTGTTTCATCAAATGCGTGACGTTCTTCCATCGCTGAAAGCTAAGGAAAAAGGATTCTGTTTAATATCCGTGTAGTTGACGAGACGTGTAAAAAAGTTAGGTTACAATAACGCGGCATTTAGAAGAGAGATGAACTTGATAGTTACGTTTTTATTAGCATTATAATATTACGGGACCGTGTCCATTAGAATGATTTATATACACAATAAACATAACTTAAGTACGATTATTAGAATAACACAACTTTAATATGAGGCAGTTTGGTGGGGTATGGGGATGGATATATCTATAAGGATTTAAAAATCATTAGTTCCTATCCCAATAATGGATTTTTAAGTATCACATTATGAAAGACATCAAAGGGCCATATTTAATTACAAATTAATTAATTATAACCAATTCTGTTTAAAGTGTATCTACACCTTCCTAATAGAGTCGAATCCAAAGGTTATATAGGCTTCAAAAAAGCAATATATCCTCTTCTCCATATCAGCTTAGCACGAGGCCCCCTCTTAAATTCTTGCCAGCACCGACTCTGCAGCAGCTCCCTTCCCAAACGCCCCGGAGTCAGCAGTCCTTTGCTGTGCTCGCAGATCGGCGGCTGTGACGCAAGAGACATCCCTTGTTTATTCACTGGGTAATAGTCGTGATTTAAGGACGATTGCGATGCAAATCGGTGTGCGTCTGCTCTCTCCCTCTCTCTCTTTCTAAAAGTCCGTTCGCTGACTCCCCTGGAACGGTAGGTGACTACATTCGAGATGAATATTTTGAAAAATGTTTAATAAATACTAAAAGGTTTGAATTTTTGTATAAAACCGACTGAAAAACACCTATGGATCAAAATTATATCTATTAAACCCTTGACATACACTACATAACAGAATGTGTCCAATTCAAAGAGATTAGAGGAAGACTCATTATGGATAGTAATCTTCATATAATATTACAATACCCTGAACATTAGAAAACATTAAAAGAATTGGCGAAAAGATTTCCAGCCTTTTACCAACAATTTGAAAGTTCTTTGAACTTTTGTTGGTCGTTATTTTCTTAAGCAAAAATTTAGATAGTTAAGGAGCCTTTTATCCGGTCACAATAATCTCTGTTTATATGGCTTAGTTCTGAGGCAGTTACAAAAATACACCTTGATATGCGAACTTACTTAATTTCCCAATTCGATGACACATCGCATTTGGGAAAATTATTATTAATTCCTATAATAATACAGGGTGTTTCAGTGAACCGTTTCAGAACTTCTAAGAGGGGTAGGGTACATCCTGACAACTCGAAATCATAAAGCAATGTGGGGTCGGAAATGCTTTCCTGAAGCGGTGTTGCGCACAGAAGCACCATAAGGAAAAGAGACCGTAAATGAGAAATCGTTTTAATAATACATGAAAAGAAGCAAAAAGTACATGGATTAAAGTAAGTGCTCGAAGTTTCTTCCACGGGCTACAATGCACGCCTCACATCTCCGACGCATGGACATCCGAACATTCTGGAATACTCCAGGCATATCTCGAATGTCTCCTGCAGCTACTGTGATTCTTGCAACGGGCTCCTCAGCAGTGTCTACAGGGGTGTCATAAACTAGCGATTTCATATGACCCCAGAAATAAAAAACAAGACATGATAAGTCGGGTGACCGAGCAGGCCAACGCACGGGACCCCCACGTCCGATCCACCATTGACCCTTATGGTGCTTCTGTGCGCAACACCGCTTCAGGAGAGCATTTCCGACCCCACATTGCTCTAAGATTTCGAGTTGTCAGGATGTACCCTACCCCTCTTAGAAGTTCTGAAACGGTTCACTGAAACTCCCTGTATAAGGGCAGTCGAAGTAATGGTGGTGGTTTAGTGATTTTCCCATCTTAAAATTACTCAATACTTTCACCTAATTGCACATTTAAAATTAAAAAAATTCAGTCATTCGTGCATGAGCATGCATGCATAGGGGTTGAAAGCCAAAGGCAATTTATTTATTTATTTATGTGCTTAGAAAAAGACGAAAAGCAAAATTCTTCTCATTTAGAACTTTATCACATCATTAGTTCAGACATTTAGAGATAACTTAAGAAATACTTTATCTAATTTCGAAACTAAGTAGTAACCTGTATTTCTGTCCAATTCTTAAATACTGTAATTCAACTGTTAAATAGCAGGGGAAATTAAATTTGACTCGCATCATGAATCATTAAAGTAAAATAAAATCTTTTTTAAATAAACTGTTTACTTATTTTACACTTCAGGAGCTGCAAAGCATAGCCAGAAATCATTAGATCAAACTGAAACAAAATATATGAATTAGAGTTTCATTTATAAGATTTTTTCAAGGACAATTTTTTTTCCAAAATTATGATATGAAAAAATATAAAAATGAATGTGGTCTCCTAAGGAATGAACGTAGAAACAAAATTCAAACAGTTTTTATATAAAAGAATTATTCAAAAATTAAGAACATTGAATTAAAAAGTTTGGTATTTTCACTTAAAATCGTCTTTTGAATACATATTTACCTGAAACGTGATTAAATTCAGAAAGAGGAAATTTTCAAAATCCATAAATTGGAGAATTAATGGCAACAATGACGATTTTTCCTATTAGACACTATCGATGGCTGTTGGACTGAATTATGTGTCAGATTAATCCCTATATGGATCCTTGAATAATGAAAATCTAGTGTCCCTTTTTCTATTCCTCGAGAATCTTTTTCATTGATTTTGATTAAATCTTTATAATAAGTAGTTTTAAATATCTATTTTTGACAAACTAAAATAACAACACATAAAAAAAAGACGATTTTTAGATATTTTATCCAAAGGCGATTATTCCGGTATCTAACGCATAAAAAATTCAAACGTAAATGCAGATTTTAAAAAATTGTAAAGGAAATGTCAAAACTACTTTTAGCACAATCAAAAACACGATTCAATTATAGGATCTGTTTTATAAGACAACTTATTTTTCCAGAATTATAAAACATACAATATTAAACTTGCAAAGTTGATAAAGTAGGAATGTTATTAGAATAAGGTTCCAATATTAAAGCAACATTCGATTTAAAATAGAATGAGTTGGAAAAATAAAAGCACCCAATTAGTTTTCTCTGAGAATACTGAAAAAAATAATGAAAACTCGGGGCGCCCAAGCGTTCCAGAACTTTAAACAGCTGCCTACTTAATCTTTTAGAGAATCAGGTATTAGAATGAAAGGCATAGGTGTTGGGAAACGATGTCTACTTTAGACAGAAACTTGAGTTTATGGAATAATAAAAGACAAAAAATTTTACAAAATCAATTTTTGCATTAGCTTTAAACTGAACATGCTTATGCATACAACGCGACACAGGCCATGGGAGCCTATTGGTAAGGTCTCGGAGTCGGAGGGTTTCAGGTTCGAGACCTGACTTCGCCGAAAAGCTGCCGTGTGATCGGGTCTGGTGCACGTTAAAACCGTCGAAGGCAAAGGTCCACCTGCTGGTGCAAACTTGGTGAAAGGGGTGCCAGCTCAGATGTCGTCCTCGTCATCTGAGTTTGGTTCAAGTTTGCGAGATCCGTCCTATAATAGCTCTAGTGTTGCTTTTAAACAGGGCATTACTATAATTATGCTGTAAAGCAACGAATACAGAAGTCAAGTTTGTATGTAGCGGCAGGTGTGTATTTTGTTCTTCGTTTCTTTGCAACAAAAGAACAAATTCGAAATTCTTCTGTTAAGATGAACGGAGCAGCCAAATTTGAAGCTTTCTATTTTTGGTTTGATTTTTAGATTATAATGAAATACCGTACTTTTCTTAATAATCTCAATATACTTTTTTACATACTTGGCCTTTAGTTTTTTTTCAAAGATATCAAATATTTTCAAAACAAAACTAATTTTAAAATAATTACACAACTTTTTGTGCATACATATATAACTTATACGGCCAAAAATTTTAAAAAATTGGCAGTTAATGGGTTAAAAAAAACTGAAAAGACTTGAAATTTCAAAAAAAAAATAATGAATTTTTAATTTTATTGTTATAAAACAGGAGACATTCCACTAATTACAAAAATACAAGTTTAAAAAAATCTAAAAACATAAATAAACTTTTAAAAATGTATTTAACAAGAGCCCTTATGATAGAAACACACAAAATTTAGTCTTTATCTCAAAATAGATTTTTTTTTTCAAAATTCGTCAAGTATACATAAAATTATTTTTGATAAATTTGTATAAAATTTAACTCTTTAATATTTATAAGGATTAAGAATATGTTAAAATTGTTTTCACCAACACTGCGGAGTAATAACTTTTAGGAGGCAAATTTTTATTAAAAAAATGTGATTAATTTTTAAAAAATTTGTTAAATCACATGACATTTAATATTTATTTAAAATCTATTAAAATAAAAATAATCTACTCTAATGCTGTATTTATTGACTCTGTACTCACATATTATATTTATTTTGGAATAATCTTATTCAGGTTTTTCTGTTTTTCAATGTATGGATGAGTGGCTATGAACTAGAAAGTGAGTGCATCATAGCAGACAATCGATTTTTATTAAAACTCATTACAGTATTTTTTGAATATTTTTTAATGAAAGCAATCATTCTTTTTCTACATACTTTATATGATTCGCATAGCAAATAATATTTACATGAAAAAAAAATCTTAAATTTCATCGAATTTCGCTGTCGAAGAATACAACACCAAAAATATGAATGAAAAAATTTACTATTTTACAACAAAATGTGACGTCCTTACATCAACACATTTTTCTTCAAGCAAAAGAAAAGAAAAGTCATTTCTGCGGTTAGGAGAAATACTTTGTTAGAAATATTTTCATCCGTTTGGAAGATAAAGGCGGCAGAAATATCCTTTTCTCCGATTCGCAGTAATAAGTATTCATTCTTCTCAGCTGGTGGCACGATGACGTCTGGAAGAATGAACCATTCGTCATAATTTAGGTTTCGACATTCTGATCTCCGAATACCTGTTATCAATACGCTTTAATCGAACATTTTATTTATCCCCGGAAATCAATCGTAGGCGTGGGGAGGGGGGGGGGTTCTGCAGTTCGAACAAAGGAAAATATTTTGTTATCATAAAAGTCTCAAATATTATGATGAAAAATGTCCTAGTTTTTGTTCTTTCATAGATGAGTTCGGAAATCGGAATCTTTAGTACACAAAAACGGAATACACATGACAACATTTAGAGTGATTTTTTTAAATGTTATGAACTACTATAATTTTTGCATATAATTGATTAAAAAACGCCTATGAAGCAAAAATATACAAATTAAAAAAGTGTTTTGAAAATTGTAAAGAATATGATTTTGTAAAAAAAGTGTCAAAAAGCAAATACTTTCTAATTTAGAAGTTTATTAAATAATTTGTTCAAAACTTTGCAGTCAATTTTAGAAATACATTCCTAATTCCAGAATTAAGAAATAAGCTATATTTCTATTCAATTTTTAAAACTGGGATTCGACTGATAAATAACGTGAAATTTTCAATTCTGTTTCTATTGTAAAATTAAAACAACTATAAAATATTTCTAAATGACCAGATTACTTATTCTTTATTCGAAAATTGCAGAACATATTGAGAAATTATCAAATTTGAACAAAAAAAGGCATTAAATTTAGAGTAGGAAGTTTTTCGTGCAATGATTTAGCCAAAGCCAACTTTTATTTATTTATTTTTTAAAAGCATTTAAGGCTGCAAAATGGCATTAAGGCAAAGAAAATGTAAATATAAAAAAAGCAAATAAGTTCGCAAAGAATGAACGTAGAAACAAAATTCAAACGATTTTATAAAGAAAACTGTTTACAAATTAAGAATATGAAATGAAAGAAAATATTCGTTATTTACACCAAAATTCAACTTTTCAACGTAGTCATCAACTTTAAAGAATAATCAGACCTCTAGACCAAAGCCCGATGTTGTTTTAAATTCTGGTTGTCTCCCTTGTTTCCGTCTGACTTGGCCACATCATCCATTGCTTTTTGAGCGCAAAAACGTTCGAAATCAAAAAATTAGTAGGAAGAATGATAGTTTCAAAATATTATCATTTTATAAAAGCATTTTTGCTTTACAGAAATTTATTGTGCCATGTCTATTATATTTTCAAGGTCTTTCATACATTTTATATTATTTTTAAAAGTTTGTTCTCCAAAGAAACAACGATCATTCCTTCATAAGAATTAATTTTTAAGAGTTGATTTAGGGAAGATTTTATGAAAGAATCAGCGAGAGGGGTCTTTACGAAATTTTCTCGTATACTCTCTGAAAAATGTATCATCACAAAGTACTATTCTACTCCAATGCGATATATTAACCTTATATAATATATTAACCTTTAACCTTTATATTCCAACGAAATATTAACGTTTGGCCAGAATTTAGCACTTTTGAAGAATCTATGGTACGATCCTTGGTCAGTTTTTGGTCATTCATTTTAAGCATGTGGTTAATCATATTCGAAAATAGAATTGTGGTATTTTAATACATTTTCCCCAATCGATTGAAACAAAAATTCGACAAAAAACTATAACTGTAGTCACAAAATCACATACTAAATTTGATATATTCAAGTCACTGCGTTTACATGATTCGGAAAGTACAGACCAATAAAGGATCAACTCTTCGTTGAATAGGAGTCAACATTTGAAATGTATCTATACTAAAAGGTGATAAATCTGCGTTCTTTCCATTTTGTCCAAGTCGGGCAAACTAACATTTTGAACCGAATTATTTACATTAGCAGGACAGACAGACTGCATCTGAACGGATCTTGCTGAAAATTGAAAGAAATCTGCAAATTTTGTATAGCAACCCTATACCAATTTCATCCTTCTTACTCAAGACAATTTCGAGTTATTTTTGAGACAGACACATTGAGGGACATACAGACATGATGCCGGAAATGTGTTTGTCTTTCTCAGGAAGGGGGGGGGAGGGTTAAAACGTAAGGAAATCCTCAAAATATCAAATTCGAACTTTTTTAACGATTACACTACTTTCTTTATACTTCGTATACGAGAGATTAAAAAAATTATTTCTAATATTTCTTTTTCTCTTTTTAAAAACGAATTGTTGATTATTTCGAATTAAAAAATGAATTGCAAAACAAAATTTTCGAAAACCAAATTGCGGAAATGTGTTGACTAATTTATGAACAGAATAACTCGGGGAAACTATTAAGGGACATGGAAAAACTTTAACGTGTGATCTTTATATCGTATTTGTAGATTTTTACTAAAATTTGGACGAAATCCGCCGAATAAAATTAAAATTGTCTGCATGCAATACAAGCAAGGCAAAAATTAGATTAGATAAAATGAAAATCGGTATATTATTTTATCATTAGAAATGCATATGTGGAATATATCAGAATTGTTTGCATAAGATCTGTATTTTTTTATTTATGTTTAAGCGTGTACTTTCGCATGCATGTATTTGTGCTAACTCAAAAACGCTGCGGCTTAATGAAAGGGAACACAGAATCCATCCATATTATTGAATATACGATATATTATGTTACGACACGTGGAAGTGTGGATTGGGAATCCCGATAAAGATCGTTCCTGTAAACTTCAAGGATTTTCCACTTCGTACAACAGCCCCGCTTATGTTAAATGCATATTATTATATTATTTCCTACGTTTATATTATTGCATATTCTTATAAGCAAAGCCATAAAATATTTTATCGAGATAAGGGCAGAATGCTCTGGTTAGTTAAGAAACAATTCCAGGTACTTGGCACCACACGTAACGAATACATGTAACATATGTTTGCAGATGAGTGGCCGACAAGAAGACTCATTGGTAATTAATTCCAATTTATTTTTCCACGGAAGGGTATGATTCATATATGGGAACAACGGCGGAACACGTCTGTTCACACCAAAACAGAACGAATATGTGAGGAATTTTATCCCTCAATGCATTCATTGAGAGACTCTTATAGTGATTTCTTGAGACGTTTCGATTCAGGAAAGGGAATCTTAGTTATCTTTTAAAATTACGCTGTGGGTCTTAGAGATTTTTATCTCTTTGCTTGTAGCCTGAGAATTACCGAGTCAATCATTATTTTAGAGCGCGGGTTGGAAATAATTTAATAAAAAAAAGAGGCATTTGAATTAGAAAATAAGAGAAAATTTTAGAAAAAAATTAATATAGGTTAATTTATGATGAAAAAAATTGGAAATTAATTATGAATTAAATTAGATGAAGAGATATCATTAGATGCGTACATTCGCACAGAATTCAAATTTATTTGAAACAAAAAAAAAAGAAAAAGGAAAGTGCAAAATACGTCTCACAATGCGAGAAAGTAATTCACAGAAGCGATTCCATACGCAAGGAAAAAAAATCCTCTCAATGTAAACACACGAGCGAGTCTTTCACTCTGGATGTAACAATTTAAATGCGCCTTGGCTTCACTGCACAATTAGTCATAAAACACGAGGATGAGCAGAAATAAGGCTGCCTTCTGCTCCGCAAGTAGTGGTAAGTGGCGAAGGGAGTTTGTATACAATTCGTTTAGCTAGACTGTATAGTTAAGCACCTTTGAAGGTCAATGATCTTTGTACTTTCTCGCTTTGCGAAATGCGGAGGAAGTATTGTAATCGTCAAAAGCGTTGAACTCGAGATTTTGGCGAATGTTCATTTTTTAGACCTCCTTGAGTTCGAAAAACGCATTTTTGGCGTTATGTCTATTCGTCTGCCTGAGATGAAGATAACTCAAAAAAATTTGAGCTAGAAGGATGAAAGTTGGCATGCAAACTTTGATTTTGAAGAACACATTTGTAGATTACTGTCAAATTTTGAAAAAATCCGTTCAGAAGCTGTCTGGTTATTTAATATAAGTTAACTCAATAATTGCAAAACGAAGTAGGCTAGATGAATAAAATTTGGTGCACAGTCTTAACATCTATAGTGTCAATACATATAAAATTTTCAACAAGATCCAACCAGGGGATTGACCGTCTGTAGGTGTGAGCTCTCAGAATTATGTAAACGCGAGAACTTAAAAATGCGATTAGAATTAAATAGATCAAATTTGATAAAGGATTTTGCTACTACCTTTGAAGTTCTGTGTCGAAATTTTGTTTCAATTGGCCGGGAAAAATACGTCTAAAACACGAATTCTATATTCGTATACTATTACCGGCACGACAGGAATGAATCGCTCAAAAATATTTCGCTAAGAATCATACAAAAAATTCACTAGATTCAAACCGCATGTTCATATTTCCTAACTATTGTAAGCCAAAGCCATGCAAGGTGTTCTTTGTCTTACCTATGGTTGGTATTTGGACCATATTTTCCCGACAGAATGAAGCTGAAATTTGATATAGAATTGTAATAGTGGTTGCAAAATTAGTTAGTCAGTTTCATTTATTGATGCCATCGCGTTTTTGATTTTCGAGCTTACATGCCTGAGAAAGTACAGAGAGAGATACAATCAACCCCTAAATGAATCGATCTGCTGATATGATGGGGACATGCGTTATTGATGCTATATCGGTGAAACAAATTGAGCGTTTGACGTTTTGCAGTTATTATTTCCACTTGTATCTGGACAAACAAACTTCGTCAGAATGTATTTCGCTTCAAATTTGATAAAAATCTGAAAATTTTGCGTACAACTCATTTACCAAATCTCATCCATCTACCTCAATGCGTTTTTGAGCCATTTTGTTCGCAGACAGACAGTGCGTCAAACAGACAAAGGAATTTGGAAATCAGGAGGTCTAAACGTTGATTTACGACAAAATCTCGAGTTCGAATTTTTGAACGATTACAGTACTTCCTATTTGTATACTTTATACACAAGAAAGTGAAAAAGACTGTGCGTGTCTCTATCCTCTGCGTGTGCATTAGTGTATTTACGTGCATGTACGTCTGCGCGAGCTCTCCGCAGAGCAGATCTTTGACTTAAAATTATTAAATTTGGTATGAATAATATTAGAAAATGGAAACGCAGTATTGAGAAATTTTGATCAGAAATTCTGAGAGATTTTGAAGTTTTTATCTTTTTTTTTTATAATTTACGAAGCTATTATTGAGAATTATTGCAAATTTTAAACATTTTGAAATTCAAAAAAAGAAAAATTTCTTTTTAATACAAATCACCTTCCCAATTTTTTTTTCAATTTCGTAAATTTTTTTTTTTTTTTTATGATTTCAAATAATGTTTTCTATTGTTGCAATGAAGTTTAAACAGTTTACGTTGTTTCATCAATTATGTAACCGAGTGATTTCCTCTAAGTGCTGGAAGCTAAGGATTCTTTTTACTATCGGTCACAGTTTTCATTTCTGCTAATAATAAAGGGGAAGCAGGTAAAAAAGGGTTCAATTACCTTTAAAATATTAAGTAACTTTAGAGTATTTTTCTTCATAAAATGGCTGTTTTCGTACATTAAATATCAAAACTGCGATTTGTCTACAATTTTGGTGACTACTCTATCGATGAAACAGTAAGGCCTTCTCCTTACCAAACAGATATTGTAGTCCCGAATGTGAGGAATGAGCAGAGAAGTGCCAGGATAGATGGATAATGTCGTGCAAAAGACGCATAACAAATGAATTCATACCGGAACCAAAAATTATAAAAGGAATATATCGGCCGATAATGGTGCGAATTATATCGGAACCTGGAGGACTGATTTCCTGACTACTTCTACAGATTCGGAAGAATGCAAGACAGCGCATGCGTCCGTGGGGAAATAGGATTGGTCCAGCTCCACATAACAGAATGTGTCGAAATCAAAGAAATGACTCACTACGGATAGTAATTTTAACACAATATTACCATACCCTAAAAATGTAAAAATGTTAAAAGAATGGATGGAAAAGATTTATAACCTTTTACCAACAGTTTGAAGGTTCTTTGAAATTTTGTTGGCCGGAGCAAACATTTGGATAGTTAATGAGTGTAACAGCCAGTCATAGTAATCCCTGTTTAAACGGCTAAGATCTGTGGTGACCGACTGTCATTAAAAAAAAGCCTTCTCTTTCACATGCGATGGAGAAAAAGAATGAAAAAACTAGCATCTTTATCACAAAGCAGGGTATCCATTTCCATTGGTTTAGCTTTAAAATAAGAGAAAGTGCATTCCTGCCTTCCATGCTTTTATTTGGTAGGTGATTAAGCTTATTAAACAAATAAAATAAGCCGGAAGGGGAAGGCAAGCTTTATTTGCCCAGAAATATTAACAATCTTTGTGATTTCAGCTTCTCATTTCATAAGAGAATGAAAGAAGGAAGAAATAGACATCTTCCAATAAAACGCCATAAGCGCAGGAGAAAAAGGCGTTGCAGTTAGGGTGTGGGAGCTCATTGTTCAGCTCGTAAATTTTAAAATTTTGCAGTTATAGAAAAACTTTCATTATAAAAATGTCTGTAACGATGAGACGATAATTCGCCTGTTTCAATAATCTTTCTCTGTTTAATCAAAAAAGAATTTTGGAGAAATAAAAACTTTAATCCCCCGCTGATTCCAACACCTTCGAGATTGGGAATTCATCTACAAACTCAACAAATTTATATAAATCTATTTTAATTTATTAATCTCCTAATTCATTTCTTATTTTTTATTTTAAATGAACGCATATAACTTTATTCTAAAATTTTCTCTTATTTCCTGATCCAAATTCCATTTAGTTTTATTTAATTACTTCTAACACGCTCTCTAAGAGATTGCTGACTCTGTAGTTCGCCTGCTGCAAATGAAGGGATGAAAATCCGTAACGTTCTTTCAAAGACAGAGCTTCTATGACATCTCCCTTCCCAAAATCGACACGTGCCAAAGAATACCTTTAAGAATCTATTGGTAAAAGCACTAAAAGAAAAACTTCTCTCACTTTCGCTCTTGCGTTCTGGTGCATCTGTCGTCTTTGGTCCAAATCATGCACTCTCTTGTCAAAAGAAATTCTAGCCCAATTTGTCTTTTTATCGACCACTCATCCGCAAATTTATGTAACACACCTAAATAAATGAAATTAGGTGTGTGATTTTGCTACTAAAAATGCAGTTTTGTATCAAATTTTGATATCAATCGTTTGACGAAAAAAGCGCCCAAATGGAAGACTTTTCTTCGTTATATTATATATTGTAAAACGCTCATTTGTGGAATTTTTAAAATAAATATCTGATCACTTGTGGCATTCACGTGCCTATTGGAAGATTTGCCGTTCCTATGGAGAAGGGGGGGAGGGAGTGGAGAAAATATAATTATTAGGGATTGTAAGAATAAGTTTCGCAGAAGCCCTCCTCCCTGATTTGCTATTAAAACTATTATACGGGGAACCAAAGTTTCCAAGTTCGAAATTCGCCTCAAATATTTTGCTCTTTCATTCGTTTGAGCTTGAACATATTAATTCCTCAAGTCGGTTTTTTCTCCCTCCAAATCCATTTTTACTTTCTTTTATATGAAAAATATATTAAATACTGTAATCGCGAAAAAATTAAAACTCGAGATTCTGACGAATCTCTACTCTTCATACCTTTCTTAATTTGAAAAATATAGTTTTGGAAAATGTCAGCTTGGCTATCCGTCTGTGACAAAGATAATTCAAAAGTGCTTTGAGCTGCGCACTTGAAATTTGGTATCTGGTCTTTACACTTATTTTATAGATTTCTATCAAAGCATTTATTTGAGCAAATTCTACTGAGAGGAAGCCTGTCTGTCTGGTTGTTTGAATATAATTAACCCAAAATGAAGAGAGCCAGATGGATAAAATTCGGTAGTCAGATTTGCTATCGGCAGTTCAGACACCTGTCACATCCAACAAGTGGGTTGATCGTCTGTCGGTCTGCATTTTCAGAAACTTTTAAACGCGATCGCTCCAAAATGCAACGACTTAAATATATCCAATTTGGTATGGCATTTTGTGACTACAGGTGTCATTCTGTGTCAAATTTTGGTTTCAATCATTTGGAAAAAAAGGGGCCAAAATACGAAATCGCCTTTATTAGAGAGAATGCCAGAAATATTATTCCCGCTGGTTTGCTCGATATATTTGTCAATTAAAAATCAATTAACTATCTGCTAGAGAACGAGAAACTGGGACCGTGATAGCAAATGAAGTTTCTTAGTCGCCTCTCAGCCAAATTTTGCCAAAAATTCCTCTGATTGAAAAAGACTCCTGGATGCGAAATAGCCTTTAAGTTCTGCCTTGCAACGTGAAAGTCCAATCGAAGATTTTGGACTTATATTCTATTTGTGAGAACTTAAGATTTTCAAGTGAAGGTATGTGACCCTATTCGGCATGCATTTTTAGAAAAACTCTCGAAAATAGTAATATTACAGATTATTTGTATAAGAAAGATAGTAAAAACAACTATAAAATCAAAATTTAACTGTTCAGTGATAAAGGTTTTTTAAAAATTTCAAAAAAGGCTTTTTTTTTTGTATGTTTAGGAATAAGTAAAAAACAAAATTTTGCAATTTTTACCAAATTTTGCAAACAATAATTTTGCTTAAAATTTTGCAGATAGCTTAAGAAATACATTAACTAGTTTCTGGACTTAAAAATAAGTTGTATTTCTATCCATTTTTTAAATACTGGGTTTTGGCTGGCAGATAACATGAAATTTTCATTTTTTCCTTTTTGTCTTTGTGAAGCATTGAGACTATTATAAAATATTTCTAAATGAATAGATTATTTATTTTCTTATTCAGGAATTGTAAAGTATATTGAAAAATTATTATGCCAAATTTGTATAAAAAATAATTTATGAGGTTTTAATTTATGAGGTTTTTTGTAAGAAAATTCAACTAGCAACTAAAATGTGAGAAAACAGCATTTAAAGCTTTAAAAATATCATTAAAAGGTATATAATAGTAAATATATAAATAAATGTAGCTTCTCAAAAAACGGACTTCGTTAAAAAATTGAAAAGTGCTCAAAAACCCAAGTACAAAATAAGGTAGAAAAATTCATATTTTTCTATCGACTTTGTATCGGAGTAACCTACCTTAAGAATATGGGAGGGTTTTCCTGAAAACTCTTTCAAGTACCAAAGCCATAAGAGCTTAATGAATTACTTCCACATAAGGATAAAAATGTCCGCATTAAAAATTGCATTGGAATTGACAAAAAATTGTGGATTGAGAAAGAGGGCTTGAGTGTTATAAATTTCATTCCTCAAAATACGATCGAACCATTTGATCTTTACGACGAATGATTTTCCTGTGAATGTGTGCGGAATTAAAGATTTTTCAGAAGCTATGAGATGCAGTGAAGGACTGAAAGAGCCTTTTCTGCTCAAAGAGAGCTCTAAAAGCGTAGCAAATTTATTTTGAGACATATGTTTTCAACGAGACTTTTTACATTTTTAAATTCTTTTTTAATCCATCGGGAAAGCATCATTATTTACAGGCGAAGACGTTGGCGAGGCACGTCCGCCGCAGCTCCGCACAAAAGCAGAAGTCGGGAAGAAGCGATAAATAAATGATCCCTCCTCTTATATAACATCTGATAGGGATTTCTGACGCATGTCAATCACAAGTAAGATAAACACAGGGATCTTATAAAAAGAATGGGCTCACTGGACAGTTTTCTATCCCTTCACGCGGAGCGTGAGAATGTGTCGTCGTTTAGTCGATTCAGCAGTTTTGTAAAGCTTCTCTTGAATTAATTAAGTAGAGAAAGTGGAATTGGATCAAGAAATATGAGAATGAACTTACTATGGGCTAAATTAAGATAAAATCTTCGAAATTAATGAAACTGAAATTAAGAGTTTAAAATATCATTACACACACACACACACACACACACACAGACACATATATATATATATATATATTATCTTCCCAATACCGCCTGTTGTGGTACGGAAAACTGGGGAAGAGGTGCACCAATTAGGTGTCGTCCTCGTCATCTGGCCATGACTCAAAATTATAAGATCCGCTACTAAATAGCACTAGTGTTGTTTTCAAATGGGACGGTAATATAACTAAGCTAACTAAATTAAACCGGATTTTTCTCATTAAAGGACGAAACTTCCGGTCCCGTGACTCTCCGTTATTCGGAATTAATTCGCTATTTTAAGGATTGTGAAGTTTAAACACCGATTTTCAGAAATGAATCTAGATTAAAACTTGCACGTGAAATCAAAAT
>JAPMOR010060088.1:0-17704 GCA_026543865.1 Argiope aurantia
CTACATTAATTATTTTTTTCTCTAGAAAAAGTAAAACATTTTTTTTTATGCACAAGACTATGTTGACAGGCTTTTCCAATATATGTTAACAATATTATTTTAGCTGTTTACACAAGTACGGCAGTTAAGGAAAAGATTAGAAGAACATAATGATAAATTGATTGCATGAATCACGATTAACGGTAGTTAGGATTAGTATCTCATTATTTAATGAAATCGTTTCCAGTTTGTTATCTCATTTTCTTTAAAGTTATGACTCGAATTCGCAATTAGTGTTCACTCGGATTAAATATCTGAAGTGAATATGCATAATATATATAACAAAGTTCAAGAACACAAATCTACAAATTGTGGTTCACGAATGACATTTTTTTTCCCCTTCTTTTTCTTTTTTGAGAATATATAATTCTTTCAAGTAAAACTGAAATTGAAAATGAAACTATTATATGTTAAAGAGCGTAAAAATAATTTGAAATTAAATTAAATGAAATTCATGGAGGACAACTTGAAAAAGTCTTGGACAATAAGGTAACTCTACACATGATGCTTCAGCTGATGGTGTTAGAAATCAAAGTTTTACCTAATAAGGCATCTCGTTCTAGTAGTAGTTCTTGAAAAATTCCATTGTACAGTTTCTTATAAAACACTCAGGATTATTTTGTTTACTTTTTTAATTAAGCATCTTCAAATCTACATATTTGTGTGGATAATAGTTTCATAAAATCTATTTCTTTTTAAAAAAAATAAGAAGCTAACTGCCATGTTAGCTTATATCTGAAATAGAAAAGATGGATCCTAAACGGAATGCACACACACATATACACACACAAAAAAAAACCTTACCCAGAAAATACAAGCTACTTTTTCACGCTGTTTGAAATTTAGTGTAAATATTTATATGATTTTATTTTTATTTCAATAATAATAAATTTACTTGTTATAATATTACTTTAAAATATTTACAAATGTGAAAACATGTTTATACCTCCTAGATAATTTTTAAATAAGGATAAAGTTTCCTATTCCTGTTCATTGGGTATACCAGTAACAACCACCAAATTAAACTTAAAGTAGAAAAAGCGAAAATTTTATAAAAACCTCTTTGATACATCTGAAAGGGACAAAAGGTCCAATTTCGGAGTCTCAACTTTGTATAGCTCAAACAATAATATAGAATTTAAGAAGTTTATCATCTAGAAAAAATTAACACTGAAAATCTATCAGAAATTCTTCAGCTGTGCATTTAAAAAAAAATCATTCAAACGAAAATGATTTTTTTTTCTTTGAGCACTTGAGTCAATAAATGTTACGGCATTAAAAATTACCGCAAAAAAGCATTTAAATAAGAAAGTTTTCTTATATTAAAGTAAATGCTTTCTTATTTTAAGGCTGTTTATTCATACTTTTGAACTTTGATTACAAATAAATTTTTTCTACTTTTTCATATTCTTAGTATAAAGAAAGTATAGTAATCGTCAAAAAATTCGAATTCTAGTTTTTGGCGAATCACCACGTTTCAGATTCCCCTGAGTTCGGAAAACACATTTTTGGAAAATATCCTTCTGTTTGCCCGTGATAAAGATAACCCAAAAACGCTCTGAAATAGACGAATGAAATTTGGTATGCTGTCTTTACATCAAATTTGAAGATTTCTATCAAATTTTGAGCAAAATCTATTCAAAGGAAGTCTGTCTGTCCGGATGTTCGAATATAACTTAACGTGATATTTATAAAATGAACAGAGCTAGATGAATAAATTTGGACACACACATTTACAATATATAGTGTAGAAACTTATCAAATTTTGAGCCAATACAATGAAATGTTGACCATCTGTCGGTCAGTACTTTCAGAAACATATAAACGAGTTAATTCAAAAATGCAATGAGTTATATGTATTAAATTAGTAAATGACTTTTTGAATATAAGTGTATTTTTTCTAACAAATTTTTGTTTCAATCAATTGGAAAAATGCCTCTAAAATACTTATTCGATTTTCGTATATTATTAACTGCATGTTAGGATTTAATCACCAAATAACTCGCTACGAGTGACACGATAGATTCAGTAAAAATGCTAAATTCATGCCAAAGGTGGCTGTTTCGAATTATTGAATGCCCCTGCCATTAAATTATTATTATTTATTTATTTATAACAACTTTATTAAAGGGTATGAAAGAAAGTTTTGGGAAAATCATTCCCTCTGGTTATTTAGACAAAACAATGAACATTCTTCTTTACAGTTTATAGTGAAATGCAGAGAGGAAATGAGAATTTAATTGGAAATAGATGATTACTTAAATATTTTCAACAACATATGAAGCTTTTATTTCGCCATAAGCGACGCATAGAAAGAGAAATTATTGTGATTATCAAAAACAAACGATGTCAAGATTTTTATGAATATCACATTTCATATTTCCCAGAATCTGAAAAACAAATTTTTCAAAATATATTTCTTTGTCTGTGAAACAATAACTCGAAGATGCTTTGAGGTTGGATGATGAGAACATTTTGAACGAAATCCAATCAGAGGAAGATTATTCGTATGGTTATTAGAGTGCAAATGAATATGATAACTGCAAAATTTAAAGAGCTATATATATAATGTTTGCGAGCTTATCATATAAATTGTAAAATTCTTTTAAAATTTTCTAGCCAAATCTGTTGAAAGGTTTAATGTCGATCGGTTTGTACTTTCTCATGCATTTAAAAACAGTAACTCAAATATGTTTATTTTTTTACTAAATTTGTAATTTTGGGTCAGATTTTGTTTTCAGTCGAATAAAAAGAAAGATGTACACATTACAAATTCAATTTTCGGATATTTGCGTACTAATAGCATGCCAGAGATTAATCACCAAAGATCACAAGATAGATTCAGTAAAAATGTTAGATTCACTACAGAGATTTCATATTGTTATTTCGTAACTATTGTTCGCCAGTGCCATGCAAGGCATTAGCATTTACTATTCACATGCCAATCATTCATATCAAAAAAATAATTTTCAATGATCGCCCATTAGATTCATGCAAAAGTTATATCTTTCGTAATTATTATTGACAAATGCAGGGCAATTGATACACAAGTATTAATTTTCTTTACTATGCTAAGAAGTACACAACTTTCGCAGGGGGGTGAGTGGGTGTAACACTTTTATCAGAAAGTATGCGAGAAGATTTTGGCGATATCTTTCTCATTGATCATATTTTATTACGACCTATAGAGTCCCTTTGTGCGGGGACCACAAGTATGCAGATGAGAAGTTAATAAATAAGTAAAAAGATTCTTGCTTCCAAAGAGGATATAACACTAGGAATAAATCGTAGTGGCAACAGTTTGGTGAGAAATCATAACTCCTTTGGAAAGGTTGGTGCAATGACAGGTGATGGCTATTTCATAACTGCCCTTAGTACTATTTTATTATTCGAAGAGGAACAAACATCCAGTTCACCATTCGGCGACGATCCAGATCTTTATACGATTTATTATAATTATTAATAATTCATTTATATGAATACTTTGTTTTTTTATATGAATTCCTATGTTAATAAAACTACATTCATTTTCTGAAAATACATTTTAATGTTTTTGTACACTATAAATTTAATATTTTCAAGAAAGAATGATGTTTGTAAAAGTAAGTTGTATAAAAAATATCTAAAAATTAGTAGTAACTGTAGCACAATTTCACGTTTTTCGAAAAGTATGAAGTTTTATGTATTATGAAAGTTAAACATAAACAGGTTAATTATTTTATTACAACTTTTTTATTTGATAATCTATATTTGATCATCTATATTTTATTTGATCATCTATATTTTAGTCAAAACTATAAAAGTAAAAGTATCATTTTTATCCTATTTAACTAATTGTAACTGGATATTTCATAATTTCTTGCACTTCGATATCTCCTCTCAGAAGCCATAAAAGACGATGCAACATTTCAACATTTTATTTATTTATTTATTTATTTTAATTGTTAAAATATGTACAGAATGACAAGAAGATAAAGAATTCTTTTCAGGTAAATTCGACTTAATACAATTATATATATTTATTTTTCGAATTATATATTTATTTTTACAATTACAGATTTATTTTCTTGTATCAGGTGAACAATTATGCATCGAATTGCTTTTCCGAATGCAAATGGTTAAATCGTTTGGTGCAATTACTTATCTAAATTGTGCCATTTGTTCCTCTTCCAAATATTAATTTGGAAGATTCTGCTATTTTGAGGAGTTTAAAATTCTTTTTTTTTCAGGCTCATGCACTTTTGGATGCCACTGATTATGCAGGCAAAATGGCATCAGACTGACTAAGTAAGTTTAAGATTAAAAATTATTAAAAATTAGTAATAAATTAATACAAGATAATATCAGATTAGCTTAAAAAGTTTAGGATTCAAAATTATTAAAAGTCGGTAATAAATTAATACAAGATAATAAATAAGTATTTATTTAATAAATTATAAATAATGAAACCACCCGGCATGATCACCTTTAAACCTTCTCGAACACTCCTTAATACAGATATTTTCTTCTTATTTTTCATATAAAAATTGTATAACTTAGGTAAACCCGTACATAAGCTTTTTGTCCTTCAATGTACAGTGAAAAAAATTGATTACGTCTTTTGGTAGTTTGATTGAAACCAAAATTTGTTACAGAAATACAGTTTAGAAAAATAATAAACCAAATTAAATTTATCTAAGACTTTGCATTTTCAGTTAGAATACATGCGAATTTAGAGACTGGCAAATGGTAAACCCCTTGACAGAATATAGATGACAGATGACAACCCCTTGAATTTAATATAGATCTACACTTTAGATGCTACAACTGTGTATCAAATATTTTATTTAATTTTTTGAATTTGGTACTTATTATATGCACTTATACTTCTAATAGAGAGAAAAATTTCATCTTTATGGATTTCGTTCAAAATTTAATATAAATATACAAATTTGGTGTAAAAATCAGATATACTAGAAAGTAAGATGTATACAATTATTAAAATGATTTGTTGTAAAAGTCAGAAAAAAATATTATGGCATTATTCAAGTTGAACGAACTGAAAAGTCACCAAATTCATGAGAATTCTTTTGCATGTGAACTAAATTCACAATTAATTTAGCAAATAATTTTAATAAAGTTTTCACTTTATAGTGACGGCTTTGTCAACTTTATCCTTTCACAGAATCAATTACTTATTTAATTTCAAATGTATTTTAGATGTTTTAATATCAGCTTGTTAAAGTAGAAAAATGAAAGAAAAATGAAGTTAAAATATATTCTCATAGATATATCAAGCTTATTATATTTAACTTTCAACGTGATAAATATTTGTATGCAAATTTATACCATTTGTAAAGGACAAGATTCTGTTCTTTTCTGAAATTACATGTCCTATTTTTACAGCATGTACAAGTATAGAAGAAAAAAAATGGGAAAGATAGGTAATTGCCTTTTTTGCTTTAAAAAGTCTGTCATTCTGCAAATCACTATTTGATAATTCATACTATAATCAGTATTTTATAAATCGCTTAAACTGTTGTAAAAAAGCATGACAAAAGAAATATGTTTTATTTAAATGCAGTGTAAATTGTTCCAAGAAAGTTTTTCATATATTTAAATTCAAAAATTGCATTTCGTAGCATCTTTTACCTATTATCTTTTAACTTTGTGTCTCCTTTTGGTTCTCGCTTCCCACGTTTGCATGTTCTCCAAAGCGCATTCTTTGCGCAATATGCTATACTAAATGCTTAATGTTTCCAGTTTAATGTATTTTTTCGTAAATTTATATTAAATATTTCGTAAATTTAAATATAAAATTATTTTATATTAATCAGAATCAAAATTACCCATTTGAGAGACTTTATCTCATACAGTAACAGGATTAAATACATTTTTTTATGTATTGTGAAGCAACATAATGGCTATCATCGGTTAGATCAAATATGTTTGATCAGATGATACCTCATTCGAGATTCGTGTCCCCGAACTCCGACTTGATATCAGACCCAGCATTAGGAGAATATTTGGTACGAACGATTTTTGCTTCAGATCTCGTTGTAAAATATGGTTCACTGGTATAAACGGGTTTCGAATCTGCAACCCTCTAACACAGAAGCCGAGATCTCCAAACCAAACCATCGTGAGCTAAATAGTTGAAGCAAAAGAAAAAGTTGTATATTTTATTCACTATTTTATTGTTTACATTTATATAAAAACAATTTCTAAGCCTTCATGAAAATAGCAAACTCACTTTTATTACTAGGCCATAATGTAGAAATTATTTTCATTTTGATTATTTCTTAATTCATTATCATAAAATTTATGAAATCTTGAAATCAATTGTTTCTGAAATTTACAAGTACAGGACGCTTCTCATACTGAAACAGATTCCATTACACTGATCTATTAAATAACTAAGTCTTGAAAATATTACATTGGTGTGCCGTCATTAAAAATGTACAAAATTACGAAACCCGAAGTGCACCAGGAATGAAAAATCTGTTAGGAAATTCCCTGTTCGCACAAACGAAACAAGACAAAATTAAGAAAATCTAAGGAAAACAGCTGCGAAAAACTCATTATTTAAAAATATTTTCCTTTCATTCGATATTGAGAAACAAAAATCAATCAATTTAAAATTTTATTTGAAATTATAGTTTTTATTAATTTCACAAACACTAATTAATATTTTTCTGATAATGAGTCATTTCAGTAAAGATCAATTATTTTTCAAACGATATTCACATTACAACATAATTTTTTTACTAAATGGTACTATAAAGAGAGTTCTATTTTCCTGCCTTTTTTTTAAAGCTTATTTTTGGTCATCTTAAAAGAAATAAATTTCAAATTCATCAGGAAATTTTAAAATTAAAAATGTATATTTTCCTAAAGACTTTTTTCCTGCATTTTTAACAAGAATGATAATCCGTACATTCAATTGAGCATTCAGTCATCGAAAAATCTTTTCTTGAATAAATTGTCTATATCACTTTTTCAGAGAAATCTGTTAGCACCTTATTTCCTTTATTTTTTAGAAACACTATTCTTCCATGATAATTTTTTATAAGAAATCATTAATAATATTTACTTTTTATGATGACAACATTATTTTATCTATAGAGATGGTATTCTTCCAAGATTTTGAATAGTAAATAATATTTAATTTTGATGCTATTGCTTTCTAGTTAATTATTTTAATTATTGATATCTGTGCAAGAATATACTTAAAGGAACTACTATAAGATATCTGAGAATAACAAGACCAATAATACTAATATAAAGATTTGATCGCTACATATTTGCAAAAGGGGGTGTAAAGAGAAACTATTGTGGAAAAAAACATGTTCTATCTACAGGTCATAAAAATGTTAGTCCGTACATGTTACGTGTTATCAAAATTTTTTAGCATACTCTATAATAAAGGTGCAATTCCTCCTTCTCTTTATAAAATTGTGGATCTTGATTTAAAACCATGAAGACTCAAAGTTTTATTTTCAGAGTACCGCACATCAAAGTTCTATGCTTCAAATTATAGAAGAGAAAATTGGTGCTTGTTAACTGACATTGGCGACAAATATAATGAAAGCGACTTTAAACAAGCAATCATCGCCAATTATTTGACGATTGATCTTTGGGGTGTATTTAATACATAAGCACCAGAAAATCAAATGCATATTTCGGACGCGAATTCATGATCACATTCCACATTTCATTTATTAAAGTCATTGTATTTTTTAGTTTTCTCATTTATATAATGTGAAAGTACAAACCAACAGGCGATTAACTCCTTGACTAATTTAATTTTTAATTTTATTAGATTCTACATTTTAGATGTTAAACCCTCTGATTAAATTTTACCTATATAGCTCTTTAGATTTTGCAAATATTGTGTTCGCTTCTGTTTGAACAACATGGCAGTCCGATTTCCTTTGAATGGATTTTTCACTAAATATGTAAGGAATCTATAAATTTGGTGTAAAGACTGCATATTGAATTTATCGTTTTTAGTTAACCTGTTCACAGACAGACAGACATAATTCCGAAAATGTTTTCAGATTTATGTCTGAAATATGGAGATTCGTCAAATCCTCGAGTTTGAATTTTTTGATGATTACAGTATTTTCTTTGAAAGTTTCACGTAAGAGAAAGTAAGAAGACGCCAAGAAGTTCGCTGATCTAAATTAGTGGAATGACATTTCTTTTAAATGAGGAAATACATTTTTGCTTGCCTTTCGGAGTAACTATTCTTATTTTGATCTCATAAGTTCATCCTTCTTTCATGAACTGAAGTAATGTAATTTGCTAGTGCATCTGAAATGAATTTTAATGTTATTCTGTAATATGTAATTACATTCCTCAAAGTTGTTAAGTTGCTTATACGAATTACAAGGTATTCATAATATTATCCGTACAGAAATAAGGCCATTAGTGGCTGTGATATCAAATTCATATTCTGATCCATTTAAAGTGTTTTTAATGATGCCTTCAATATTTTTATCCTTTTGAATTTTTTGATGGTTTGATTCTCGATTTAAAAGCTGTGAATTTGTGTCCTTTTATCATTGATTTTTTTTCTCTTGATTGATTGAGAAAAATAATAGAATAAAATAATAAATAGATTTATTAAGATAAAATAAGAAATAATTGAATTACTTTCACTTACTACATTTTTAAAAAAAAAAGGAATTTTGAGAAATTTTAAATTTTGAGTTGAAAATCTGAAGCAAAAATGAGTATTCATTTAAAATCTTTTAGAGGGTAGGCAGTCCTAATAACCGCATGTTTCCGAGTTTTTACCTTCTCTTGTACATAGTATGGAGAAATATAATAATCGTCAAAAAAATTCGAATTGGATATTTTGAAGAATCTTCAGTTTTTTTTTATCTCTCTGAGTTCGAAAAATAGACAGAAAATATCCGTCTGTCTGTGACAAATATAATTCAAAACCGCTTTGAGCTAGATGGATGAAATTTGGTATACGGCTTTTAAACCAAATTTGCAGATATCTATCAAATTTTGAGCGAAATCTGATCAGAGGAAGTTCGTCTGTTCGAATATAAGTTAACACGTTAATTACAAAAAGCAGAGAGCTAGATAAATAAAATTGGGTTCACAGATGTTACCATCTATAGTTTAGACATTCATCAAATTTTTAGCAAAATCCGACAAGACATTGACTGTCTCTCTGTCTGTATTTTCAGAAACTTACAAACGCGTTAATTCAAAAACGCAAGGATTTAAATATATTAAATTTGGTGTGGTTTTTTTGTGACTACAGGTGCAGTTTTGAGTCAAATTTTTGTTTCAATCTGTCAAAAAGAAAAAAAACTCTTCTAAAACACAAATTCGATTTCTGGATACTATTAATGCATGACAGGGATTAATCGCCAAATAATTCGCCAAGGGTGACATTACAGATTCAGTAAAAATGTTAAATTTAAGACAAAAGTTAACATTTCGTAACGAACACATGCACGGCATTTCCATGTAAGTGTCGTTCTCTGGTATAACAAATTAATTAGAGAGTATGCGAGAAACTTTTGGAGAGACCACCCTCACTGGTTAGCATTACTACAAAACCACAATTTTAGTCTGAAATAAAAATAATTATACAACTCTCTCCTACCTTAATCGTAAAACAATTAGGTTATATGAGAATTATACGCTAATTTTCGAAATTATAGATGGAAAACACCAAAATTACAAAATCCAAAAATAATTCTGGCAAAATATTAAAAGTTAAAGCAATTGTGAATTAACTTAATCATTTTTTTTACATTTCTTCAATAAGGACATTTTTATCTAGAAACGTACAAGCATGTCGGATGGAAATCTGATATTTATATTTATTAGTTTAATAAAAATTAAAATTAAGAATTTTTTTATGCATACCTTTAAGTTTCTATCTATAATAATTTTAACTATATATAAATGGAAATTGATAGCAATTTAACGGTTGTCTATCATTACTGATTCTATTCAGAAAATAGAATATGCATAATTTTGTCCCCCGATATATTCTGATGTATAATTTTCAGTAATTTTTGAGGTTCTCTAAAATTCATTGAGCAAAAATATAATGCTTTATGTAGCTGTAAATGAAATGAAATTAAGTTTTGAAATTATTATTATATAAATTTAACGGTCTCATTCATGAATTTTTATAGAAACTATTTTATGTAATAAATAAAAGAGATGTTTATAGGTGATTATTTTTTCTCTGATTGATTAATGGAAATCTTCGTTTCAGAAACATGCTTCCATTTTAGATAAAAAATGTAGCAGTTTTATAATCATAATTTGAACCACTTTGCTTGTTTTTTCATTACAAGAAAGTAGTTGGTTAAAATACATATTTTGTTTTTTAATGCGTTTTCGTTGATGGAATTTGAAATTGGAGGATAAAATTGCATATTGTTGAAATTGGAAAGCATTAAAAGCAATGAATATGAAGAATGCATTGGTCATTTTTTGCAATGGCAGCAGTAATGGATGCATTTTGAAAATACTAGTCCATCGGGAAAATAAGATTATTCATAATATGTCTTTTCATTATTTAAGGACTCGAAATTGAACAAAATATTTAGAAATTTCAAATGATTTGGCAAGACAAAAAGTATTCGTTTTATTTAAAATTAAGTATCAAATCGGCCATTTTGTTGACCAATTGTATACAATTCTCTTTTAGATACTAATAAAATGAAATAGTATTAGGCAATTTTTTAAAGTAAGAGGTTAAATTATAGAAACGAAATTAGATAATGTCAGCTGAAAAAAATCCTAAAGAGAAAAAGTAAGTTTGAAGTGCTTTATATGCATGTTCCGTTCTATAAAATATAATTAATAATCTCTGAATTTTTGATAAAAAATTTTGGTTAGGGGAAAAGATATTTTTTTGAAAGAAGCATAGAACAAATAAATTTTAAATTATCAGAAAATATCTTAATCATTTAATGAATAGTAAAATTTTCTATGCAGTTAGGTTACAGAGTAGTAACGTAAACTGTTTTAAGAATCAATACAACAAAATTGTCTGTTAGAAAGACGAAGATCGAAAAACGAAGAATTATAAGATCGGGTACAAGCGTTCTGTTTTTAAAACTTTTAGAGTGAAATATTTTTGTTTAAAAAAATAGCAACAAAGTTATGCCACTGATATAAATATTGTAAACATAATTTTAGCTTTTAGAAGCGTTGAGTTAAACATCCTGAAATAGCTTTACATTTTAATAAATGGCAAAATTTTCTGGTCACAACTCATGAGCAACAAATTCGTCTACTTACTTCTAAAATATTAATCTAAAATATTTACCCTGAAAAAAAATCCTCTTTTAATTCAAAATAAAAAATTTTCTTTTACACTAAGAAATACACTTACACACAAATTACACTTTACTGTTATATTCATATAATCGCGTAATAAGTAATTTTTAATCTAAACATATGAATGCTTTTCCTTACTTCTTATCTATTTATATTCAGTATTTTGATTTATTTCCACTGGAAATAAGTTTAATAGCGAGTTTCCTTTAATCAAAAAATACAAAAATATTCTTTCTAGTTTCGAAATTCAAATATTATTCCTACTGGCATTTTTGGTACATACTTAAAATTGTTTTTTTAAACCTTTTTTTAGTACCCGATTTTCTTATTGGAAAAACTTTCACGTAAAGTATTAATAAAATGGTTTTAAAATATGGACCACAGCTTCTACAATGAAAGTACTTAAAACAAATTTTAACAGAACTTTTAGTTCCAGCATGCATATTTAGTTTCATATATCTTGAAGCGTTGAACGTCAATACCATTCCATAGTTTTGAAAACCAAAGTAAATTGATATTTGTACATATTGCAGTGGGATGCTTTAGTCGAAAGGCCTGCTGAGGTAACTGAATTTTAAGTATGCATAATAATAATAATAAAAAAATATATTACAATATTTATAAACTATCCAAAAATGACAGAAAAAGACCGAAAGCAGGAATAATAAAAAGATTTACAAATAAATTCAGTTACCACTTGATATCAATAGGTTTAACATGATGCAAAGTCACTCATAAGTAAATAACAATTAATTTTTTAAAAAATCGAATTGGTAAAAGTCTTTATCCTCAACGCGAAAATATGTAGGTTTCGAAACGACATGTAATCAAAGTGAATGAAAAAATAAAATAAAGAGCTTGAACTCAATAGAACAAATCATAAAGAGCTCAGATGAAGTATTAGTCACTAGCTCCCTCTAAATACGCATTTTTTTTTTTTTTTTTGCATACACTAGTACTCTGCTATAAAGCCAGAAATACTGGAACAGTCCGAAGAATTGTGCACTCTGTGAGGGAGTAGAAGACTATTTTGTAATGATCATGAGTTCAACAAACCAATATCGATTGTCAAGATAAAACAAAAATTAATTGCTTGTTTTAAACACATATTTTTGTACATTGCGCCTGCGATCGGCTAGAAAGCCATATATGCCGAAATGAAAAAAAATCTAGTTCGAAATCGTTCTGCCATTAGTGTCGGGATACAATCGTGCTTCTAAAAAGTTTCAGAGGAAAAATATTACACAACCAATAAGTGAAGGCCGCATAACTAGATAGCTTCTGGCGAAACAAATTCCTTACTAAAGCACTGTTCTAGTTTCTTTTGTTGAAAGCAAATCACTGCTCGATTGAAAGAGTAGACTGTCAAACATAACATTAGCTGACACATAGACCTTCTTAATATTATTAACAACGTTTACATTTAGAAGAGAGAACTTTAGATTTCATCTCCTGCAAGAATAGGAAGGGTGTTTTTTTATCACATACAAAATATGCTACTGACAGCGTCTGGTTAGAAATTTGATTGTTTATTTATTATAAATCCAGATATTCTCAATTTGCAACAATTAAAATTCTCTAAAAAAAAAATCTGGAATGTGCAGTAGTGATTTGTCATTGACTTTTATTTCATAATTTTGATATTTAGAGGGTGATTAATTCACCTCCTTTTATCCACAATTTGTTATAATCTTTTTAATTAAATTATTCTTTATAATGCTATATTTTATTGAAGTTTCAAAGTTTGCGGATGAAAATTTCTTTCATTAAATAAGAAACGAACTTTTTTTTTATTGATTACGGAATAATTATTTTTCTTTAAAAAAATTTCATGAGAAAAAATTTGATAAAATAAATGTTGCAGAGGATTTATATTAAGCAGGAATTAGTATAATTTTAATGCATTTAAGTCCTACGAAATACACAGCAATTGTTATCAAGTTACGGTAGAACAAATGTAAAAGAATAGGTATTTTCAAATTTTGCCAATAGATGGCAGTACATACACTAGAAAGATTTTTCATATCGAACACTGTTCCAGTCGATTGAAGGCACGGAAACTTTCAATCAAAAAACTTGGGAAAGTTTACTAATATAACCTATTATAAACAAGAATGCGGTTTTACGGTTTAAACAATTTTGCAAATTTAAAAAAAATTATTTATACTTTTTCCGACTTTCTATGATATTTACAAGAAAAATAAAATGAAAATTTGTTCCCCCTTTAAAAAAGGAATTTTGGAAAATAAATAGATTTATCGATAAAAGAAAAATCTTTTTAAACATTAGTTATAAATTTTTTCGTATCAAATTTCAGTGGCAAGAAATTTATATTTTCGGATAAGACAAAACTAATTTTGATTATAAATAATTAATATATAACATTTCTGTTAATTGTAGCGTTATTGATTAATATTAAATTTTCTCTTTTCTCAAATTATTATTTTTATTTCATCCATTTATTCATCGAAACTATTATCATCTCAAATGAAATTATAATAGTGTTTCGTATTCTAGAAATGTTTTGAATAACATTACAACCTTCTAAGAAAAATGATGGTATTTTTGTATTTCAAAATATGCAATTTCATTTTCCCTCCGGAAAAATTCCGACGCTACATAGTAGGATTTTTTTATAGAAGAAATCCGGGTTATCTTCTGTCTTATACAAATGCGAAAATTTGGGATTTTTCATAGAAAACTAAAATGAAACCATCCTACGTAGTACCGACTGCTTATAAACGCCACTTATTAAGATCATGAATATTTTCTATCAAAAATATTTTAATCTAAGCAGGGCTTCTTATATTATGAGTGGCGATTCTTAATGAGCAACGTAAAATAATGTTGGGGTCCCTCGCGTTCTCCAAACAAAGAAGGCGATGATGATGTGATTGTGTTTGTCTGTGATACCAGACAAATTGATTCTGATCAATACTTGTTTGTATTTGCGATTATGAGGCATTTGGTTTAGAAGTAGATTTCCTGGCAACTACTTGTCAAGGTAGGCTTTCTTATTCATAATTGAAACAAATTTTGAAACTATATTTTTGTATTAGAACAGGAAAGGTTGTAATAATTCACCTTAAAGAGTCTTTAAAGCGTTTTAAAATGCTTCTATGTTTTACGATAAAAGATAAAGGGGGGAAATTTTAATAGTGCATTCAAGATCATGGATGTTTAATATACAAACTTTCCAATTAAACATGTCGTTAAATTTTAAAAGAAATCTGCACCTTTTGATCTCAAACATTTAAAGTAAATGCTTTTAAAATATAAAAATATCTAAAAATTTGAAATATATTTTGATAGGAAATAATTACATCAGCCTGCAACAATTTCTTGTTTTAAAAGTAATAGTTGATTTTTATGTTTTCGCATGCTTATTTCAAAAATAATATCAGTTTTTATGTATCATGTACAGTTTTTTTGAAAAGTAAATTTTTTAAATAAGTAAAAATACACAGATTTTTTGCGTTTTGGGTAGGATAAATTAATTGAGTATGTATGTTTATTTGTTTAAATAAATTCTGAAAACCTCTTACTTCATTGAAATTAAATAATACATTTATATTGAATAAATACTTATAATTGCATTTAAAAAAACCTTTTATTTTAAAATTCAAAACATTAGACGGCAGTACTGTCTTGCATTATCTTTATTCTAAAAAAATTGTTCGTCAAAACAAAAGCAATCACGTTTGCAGTTGTTCTACGGTTTATGTTTTAATTTTCCTGTATTTCTTTATCGTTGAACTGTGCCCTTTCTATTGTGTTTCTAATATGGCGAGTAGTTCCAGGAGATGTTGTGAGAATGATCCAAATTCATTTTGCTACATTTGTGGAGAATATATGTTAAAAAAACAACGAAATACGATCACTTCCTTCGTTAAGAAGGCCTACTTTTGGTACTTCGGAATGAAACTGGGCGACCAAGACAAATATTGGGCGCCGCATTTCACCTGTCGTTCCTGCGTAGAAAAGTTAAGAAATTGGACTTTAGGTAGGAGTTTATCTTTACCTTTTGGAATACCTATGGTATGGCGTGAACCGCAGAACTATTTTTTCTGTTTGTGTAAAATTGCAGGATATAATAAGCGATCGAAATCAAACATTGTTTACCCAAATTTAAAGTCTGCTATAAGACCTGTCGCACATTGTGAAAATATTCCTGTACCGACACGACCTGAGGCTTTTGATAGTGCTAATATATCTGAAAGCGAAATTGATGAAAAAGACTTGGATTTCACCGTGAAAAAGGAAGTACCTAAAAAATTTAATCAAGCCGAATTAAATGATTTAATTTGTGATTTAGGTTTAACTAAAGAAGAGGCAGAATTATTCGGCTCTCGGTTAAAAGAAAAAAATTTATTAACGACACATACATCGTTTAGTTGGTACAGGAATCGAGAAAAGCAATTTTTATCATTTTTCAAATCTGATAACTTCTTGGTTTATTGTGCTGACATACCTGGTTTGTTACATGAATTAGAAGATAATATTCCTTATAATCCGAATGATTGGCGACTATTTATAGATTCCTCAAAGAAGAGTCTAAAAGTAGTTTTATTGCATAACGACTCTAAACTTGCATCAGTTCCAGTTGCACATTCCGTTTTCATGGAAGAAACATATGAAAGTATGGAGATGCTTCTCACTAAAATAATATACACTGAACACAAGTGGGCAATATGTGGGGACTTATAGGTCTGCTTCTCGGGCAACAAAGTGGGTTTGCTAAATTTCCGTGTTTTATTTGTGACTGGGATATCAGGGACAGAGAAAGTCATTGGATAAAAAAAAGATATGGCCGAAGAGACAAGAATGGATTCCTGGTAAGAAGAATATTTTAAATGAATATTTAATAGATCCACAAAATATTTTATTGCCCCCACTTCACATAAAATTGGGACTCATAAAGCAGTTTGTGAAAGCTTTGGATAAAGGTGGGAAATGTTTTGAGTATCTTATATCGAAGTTCCCAAAATTGTTTGGCGCTAAAATGAAAGAAGGTATATTTGATGGAACACAAATAAAGAAATGAGTTAAAGATTTCAATTTTGAACAATGTATGACAAATAGAGAGAAGCAGACTTGGGTTGCATTAAAAGATGTAGTAGAAGGGAAATGAGAGAAAAGAAAATGACAAAGAACTTGTAACTGAGTTATTACGTACTTATCATCTTTTGGGGTGCTATATGAGCATTAAAATTCACTTCCTTCACTCCCGTTTGGAATGCTTCCCAGACGATTTAGGAGAAATGAGTGACGAGCCAGGAGAAAGATTCCACCAGGAGATGGAAGGCAGATAGCAAGGACGGTGGGATATTAACATTACTATTGGTCTTTAAAAAGAGACAGTGATGTGGACCATAAACCAAAAAGAAGCTTCTTGATTTCAAGAAAAACACAAAAGTTATCATAATATTGTAAATGAACAGCATTATTGTGTTAAGTGAATAGTAACTACAGTTGCAACTGTATGCATTTTGTTCATTCTTTCATCGTCATTTGTAAAAAATCCTTACGTGTCACATAAAATTTAATTTGCATTTTGGAATGACATCATGATTGCTGATATAAATCAATTAAAATTTTACAAACAAGAAAAAAAAATTTTTTTTTGCAGGCTGGTGTTATTTAACTTTCAAATTGCTATACCAATGAAGAAATGATTTTTAAATATTGAATAGCAAAAATTGATTTGTGGCATAAAATCAATCCGTTATCTTATTAAAGGTAGCATGCATTGTCTTTTTTTATTTTCCAAATATAGAATAAGGAATGATTTAAAATATTAATTTCATTTTTAAAAACTTCAGTCATTTACCTTATTTGAAGCTTTTAAATTAGGTAAATCACCATTAGAAAAACTGTTTATATTTAATTCATTAGAAAATCCTGCGCATGCATCAAGATGCCTGAAAAATTAGATACTTTTTATTTATATATCAATATTGTTATATTACGTGCAAAGTATAAAAATGTTTAGTTTTCCTGCTCTCCTCTAACAAAGGGAAAAAAATTCCTAATTCGAGAAGAATTTTAGATGGATATGATGTTTAATATGTATTAAAAAATGAAAAAAAAAACCTCTATCTACTCCTAAATGTTTAAAAATGCCAGGTCATTAGATTCTAATATTGCTATTTAAATAATTTTGGTCATAGATTAAATGATACTTAAAATACGGGTATTAAGTTTTAAAAAAGAGGTATTTTTTTGTATTTGTCATTGTGCTGTTTTCTGCATATACGTCATTCATTTAAACAAGAAACTAAAGTATAATTTCTGATTTCAGTTGGGGGTCGCGGTGGCTGGTGGTAAAGTCTCGGCTGTGGAACTGGAGGGTTTAGGA
>JAPMOR010060099.1:2891-15775 GCA_026543865.1 Argiope aurantia
AAGAAGTTAAAGAAGGTGAATCAAATATGCGCCAAGCGCAATTTTATAAAGTGAGTAACACGATAAATTTATCATGAGTGCTTGGTGCATATTTTGTAACTAAATAAATAAAATTAAGCCACTTTTCAATACTTTTTAAATTTTAGTTTTGATGTCAAACCAAAATAATTACTTATATTTTTAGTTTCTGATTTAAAGAAGAAGCAGCTATACTTTATAAAATATTAGCTCAGCAATAGCTGTTAGTGGAGATAAATTTATGTTTTTTAAATGACTGTTTACGAAAAATGAATAACTTTAGATAAATAAAGAACTCGGGAAATATAGCACAAAATGAATTACGAAAAAATAAAAACAAATTCCTTAATGACATAATCTTTACTGGTAATATAATTAGCTCAAAATATACTGTAAACCCATACATAATTTTTAATTAGCTTAACCGAATTGAAAATCAGCTTTTTAATGAAATTTTGCTATAGATAGCTTCGATTACTTGCCCTATTCGCATATTCAAATTCAAAGTGGCATTAAAAAAATTTTATTTCAAGATCAAAATATTTCAGAGAAATGTTTCACTTATGGCAGATTATAATGTGAACTGTAATTGGATTACAGTTTAGAGCTATGGCCAAGGGGCTGAAATATAAATAACTATTTCAATCCATGGGTACACTTGGTGCGGCGTAGTCAAATATGACTCTTGGTCCAATAAACTCCACTAACCAACAACCTTCAGAAGTAAAACAAAATTTCTATATTCATTCTTAAGGTGAAAACCCTATCACAATGCCCTCCTTAAAAGTAGCTATTAATATATTCTAAATATCAAGAAGTTAAAAGTATGACATCAAGTGCATGCAGTACTTATCGAAGCAAATAATTTTTGTGATACAGTAATGATATTTTAGGATTATTTTCGTCGTTTAATCATGAAATGCATAGCCAGAAATTCGTAAGTTCATTTTATATCATTTAGATGTAGATTTCTGAGTTTATTCATATGACATTTTAGGTGTGTAGAATGATCCAATTCACATACATAACAGTCTATAATTGGTCCTCATTAAAATCCATCCAGATTATGAACGTTTCCTTCTAAAACGGTTAATCCGATTTCTGGCTATATATCATCCAATTGGCGGACAGGTTGGATGAGTGGCGTCTGGGAAATATGATCCCAGCACAATATTCCTGATTTTGCTTTGGATAAGCACATAATGGGACACAAAAGGCCCGTCCACATTGGATCGCAAAACAGTCAGTGTCAATCCAGGCATTCCGTACTTATAAAGGAAGGATCAATACCACCTTTGTACAAAGGTACAGAACGCGTGGAAAAGAATCCATGTTACAGAGTGGGGAGACTCATGCCTTTATGTGTGGACGTTGCCGAGTCAAGACCTTTTCAATTTGCTTCGCTTTTTTTATATTCCGGAAGGATTTTTACCTCTTCTGTCTGCGGGCTGCGTTTGAAATGCCTTTTGTCCGAGGTGCTCAAGTCTCTTAATAGAAATCTCTCAAAAACAGCTTTGCTGGAGATCGAAAACTCATCCGTCATCCTCTTAACGGGGATCTGCAGGTGGGCTGATCGACCCCCCACCCACCTCCCTTTCCTCCTGTCGTTCCTAATCCGCGGCTTCCTCTCTTGGAAAGTTTATAAGCTGGAAAAGGAGGAGGTCATTAGGACCCGATGTCCTACCAAGATGGGGTTGTGGGTACCCCATCTTCTTTTCAAGAAGACTTCATTTGGGGTTCATTAACTGTTGAAGTGAGAAATGTAACAGCAATACACCTTGAAAATTTCAGTATTTCTCTGAGAAAATATAACAAAATAGTCATATCATTACAAAAAAAGTTTATTATAAAAAATTCATATAAGCTGATGAAAATTGGCTAGAATTTGGTTAAAATTATAAATAATAACCGCTTATTAATTATTTTTTAAAGCAATATTGTATACCATGGCTATTTTTACACTCTGTGGATGGAAATATTTTTAAAAGCCATTAGGAATTTTCAATGTCTCTGTATTCGCAGTCAGTCTGTAATCATCTTTTAAATTATTTTATTTTCTTTCGCAACATATTTACCATATTGTGCCCTAGTAGCACACATATATTGCACAATATTGTATGATATTAAACAATATTCATAATACAGTAAAATATTAAATAATATAATATCGCAAAACATTGTACAATATTGTGCTATAAATTATGCTACCCGAGTATATGAGGTTAAAGAAGGAAAACAAAAATAGTAACAATAGCGGCAAAACTGAAGATCGAAATAGAACACGCAATATCTTATTTTTCATTGATTTGAAAAGGGAAGAGGGGCAGCTTACTTTTTCCTATTAAAAGTTAAATTAAAAGTTTGAGATTATCCCAACCATAATCTAAAGGTTCAGTAACAAACATTGCACTGCCTGGATTCTAATTGTTTTTACATAAAACGTATATATTTGTACGAAGCAAAATATATATACTTGCAAATATATACCAGCATGCATTGCTAATATATATAGATATTAGTATACAAGTATATAACTAATAAGATTAGTTCTAATATCTAACAAAAAAATAATAAAAATTAGTGTGACGATTGATGATTATTAGACAAAAATTTCAGTTCAAAATTTCAATTATATGTCAGAACGGAAGAAATGTTTATAATATTTTGCTATAAATGACAAGCAGAATATATGTAATATCATTCAAAAAAGGAAACGAAAATTATATAAATAGATGTTTGTTTGTCATTTATCAGAAAAAAATAAACTTTAAGAAAGAAAAGAAAACTTTATTCACTTATAAATTAGACAAAATTAATCTCAGAATTGTTCTACATGTTATACTAATTACAAATATATTGATCAGAAGAAAGCAAATTATAATTTTTCATATTTAGCTTAACTATTTGTCATTCATACTAATCGGAGAGACTTCAAAAATATTTGACATTAACTGCAGTACATAGTTCGTATATTTTCAATCGAATTCTACCTCTCAAAGTAATATGAAGATGCAATGGGCACTACTTAATGTGATTCATGGTCAGTATTATGATTCGCTTTATACTATCGAAAATACCCTACCTACAACCACCGTATTCAAATCTATACAGAAATATTAGCTTAGTATAATCCCACCATCATTTAATATTTCAGGTAAAGAATCGACCCACTTTCATTTTCAACCATTATTAAGAATTGATGTTTATGGAATTTCTTGTTCTATCTGTTAAAAAACATCTTGGAGTCATTTTTCCCATGGCATAAATTGCACATTATTTTGTTTTGACTAGAACCATCTGAAATTTGCTTTGGTAACTTTGCTTCCAGGCTCGACTTAATATTTGTTTAATAACTATAAATCAATGTTATTTACGATAGAATTATGAAAGCAAAAATAATTTTAAAAAGGCACTAATTTGGGTGCTAAATACAAAATTGAAATGTTTAATAGGTATAAAAGTTTAGCAGAATGAGTCAACGTAATGACTTTTTTTTTGTAACATCTTAAAGAATCATGTTTCTTTTGATAAAAACGAATCAATAAAGGTTGATGATTCTGATGGGGACAAATACATTTTAAAAAAATCCAACGGACACCGAAATGAGTTAATATTTTGAAAATTGGTAAAGAATAATTGCAGATAAGTTACAATTAATAAATTTTTTAATTGTTAATTTTGAAAAAAAAATTATAGAGACTTCAGATAACATTGACTTTACCTTATTCAGATTATTGTTATCAATATTATCAAAATTCTTAATTTCCGAAATAATCATATTAAGCAGTAGTTACTATTATTTAAGCACTATAACTGATTTTTTGATACTCCTACTCAGTTGTTTTTGCTATTATTTTCTTCTTGCTCGGTTATTCATAAGATATTTAGTGTAGTTACTCAAATACAAGCTGTAATATAAGCCAGCGAAAATAATATTTATAATTATGAAACTTCTGTGCAGCACTATATTCACAATATAATATTCCCTGCCTAGGCAGATATTCAGTTCAGTATTCTTATCTTCAGTTAAAGTAAACGAAAAGCTTTAATTTAAATAAACGTGAGATTGTACGCATTCAAAAAGGTTGCAGCAATACAAATACAAATATTTCAGTATAATTTCAAAATTATTTTCGCAGCTCTTGTGCATTCGCTATATTCACAATATAGTATTCCTTGCTTAGGCAGATATATAGCTCAGTTTTATTCCTATCTTCAGTAAAAGTAAACAAAAAGCAGTAATTTAAAGAAAAGTGAGATTATACGCATTCAAAGAAGTTACCACAACACAAATATAAAAATTTCAGTCTCTTGTCAATATTGTTTTTGCAGCTTTTGTGCATACACTATATTCGCAATACAATTTTCCCTGCTTGGGCATATATTCAGTTCAATTTTATTCTTATCTTCATTTAAAATAAACAAAAAGCATTTTATTTAAATAAACCTGAGATTGCACACATTCAAGGTAGTTGCAGCAATCCAAATATAAAAAATTTCAATATATTTCCAAAATCATTTTCGAATCACTATATTCACAATATAGTATTCCCTGCTTAGGCAGATATTAAGTACAATTTTATTCTTATCTTCAATTAAAGAAAACAAAAAGCATTAATTTAAATGAAAGAAATTGCACGTGTTCAAAGAAGTTACCTCATTACAAATACAAATATTTCAATCTATTTTTAATGTTATTTTTGCAGCTTTTGTGCATACACTAAATTCACGATACAATATTCCCTACTTAGGCTGATATTCAGTTTAATTTTATTCTTATCTTCAGTTAAATTAAGTTCAGTTAGGCATTAATTCAAATAAATATGAGATTGCACGCATTCAAAGAAGTTGCAGCAAAACAAATACAAAAATTTCAGCCTAAACACTCTTTTGCTTCGCATATACAGTATAGTAATATAAGTTGATCATAATGCTTTAATATTATTCTAATATCATTAAAACTTTCCGAATAGTATTACTCATAGTTGCATATTCTTTTGCTCACTGTTGCTGAGGTTATTTAAGAATTTTATTGGAAATGGGGAATAATTTATGCAAAGGAAACGAATTCCTTTATCGTATAATTTCTACTGAATAAATATTTTAATTATGTTGCCGTGGTTACTTAAAACTTCCACAAAGGATAAAGGAAATAAATACAGTAAATCGTTCAGAAACAAAATAAATTAAGCAATACATTATATTAACTATTAATTTTAAAAAAAATTGGTAAAAGCATTTAGATATCAATTGAATGGTGCGCAGTAAGTATTGTAATCATTAAAACATTTGAAACAAATTTCGAAGATAGACTGATTTCAATAAGTTCCGTGAAAGATGGCAACAATTTAAAGTATCAGAAATATTGAATCGTCCTAACTGTTCAATTCGATTTAAGTGCGAAGCAACGACGGCAAGACGAAAATACTATTATTAAATCGCCCCAAAAATACTGCCGCGTATCTAAAACCTTATTATCCAGTATCCGATCATCATCATATCCATTAGAAATAATGGGTATATTTGAATCAAATCCAGATACCAATGGCAGCGTGGAAGGTATAAGTAACAAATGGAGATTCATTGGAAATCCATGCGATTCCGGGACAATAAATCCGGCGGAACAGTTCCAATCATCGTTCTGACGGAGGCGAACAAACATTTCGCGTGATTTAGCATTCCACTCGAATAGGGGTGGGTGGGCTGAAGGGTGTGTGGCGAATTTAATTGCGTTTACGGGTTTAAACTTGTTGAATGTTGCAGTAATAGAGTGCTTCGCCTCGCATTGATCCGCTGACTTGAGATTTTAAGCAGCCATTAAAAGAGAAAGATCCTCTGTGTGGTCGAAATGAAAATTGGTTATTCCTGGCAAAATCCTCTTTCGAATGCTGTCCTAGTTGTTGATGCTGTTGCTGACAAATGTATAAAGGAAGTTTATTTCAATTTTCATCATCTCAACTTTGCAGTGGAATTAAAAGCGCAGTCTGGAATGAATTTAATATCAGGCCTCAGTTGAGAATGCGGAAGAATATATATATCATATTTTTCATTTATTTTTAAATCTTTTTCCATGAACTCTCGTGACCTTCAGAATCTGAGTAAGCTCGACTGATTTTTCTATTCGTCCTGCTTTGTAATTAAAGTGGATGTAATTTGCAGAGGATTTTAATTTTGTTGGAATTTTTTTTTGGAACAGCATAAGAACATGCTAGCCCCATTCTTGGCATTCTCAAAATACACGTAGTCCATTGGGGTGGGGGGTGAGGGAATAATTCAATTCTTTTTCAGCTCATACCGAAATTTTTTTAATTTGAAAGGAATTTAAATTGTATTTGCCTTTTTGCTTTCTATTTTTAAATAAAATAAATATTTGTTCACTTTTTTTTCCATGATTTATATGATATGATGCAATAAAATGTAATAGTTATGGACAAAGTAATAACCGGAAATTTTTATTTCGACCTTTTGCTTGAAAAAAATTTATCGTATTGACCAACGGCAGCAAAATATTTTCAACGGGAATAGGCTTTTCAAAAATATAATAACAAATTCATTCTCAAAATTCTAATAAATTATTATTGTATAAATTTTCAAGCACATAAACTGAAATTCTCTAGAAAAATGCTTTGCTGCTTAATCAATTATTATTACTATAGTTTCATGCTGCGAAACTAATTCAGCATATTTTTTTTATCAGAAGATCATTTTTATTGCCATTATTTTTGAATAAAAATACGATATGAGTGAACGAATGTCCGACAATTCCTATTCTATCATGAAGTATATATATATTTGATTATAAAATGTTATTTGCTCATAACGACAATCGGATTTTCATATGATAATGTCTTTCCAATATACTATGGAAGGTATTTATCTAAAACTGCACTTTTTTATTTCTTAAAATTATTAAAGGTAAATTCTTGAATTAAAGAAATTAAGAAATTACTAAAGGTAATTTCTTGAAAAGCCTCCAAAACATTCTTATTTTAAATTAGCTGACTTTTTAATAACTTTTGAACTATTTTAAATTTAATAATAATCTTCCTCTTATTTTGGGAAATCACATGTTAAAATTTCATTAAAAATCTAATGAAAACTGCCGATTTGCATAAAAAGCGTGCAATTTCAGATTTGCATACAAGAAACATAACATACAAAAGCATTCATCTTTAAATATATAAATTTAAGAAAAATATTCATTTGTTTATATTTAGCGCAGTAAAAAAAATATTGGTCTTACAAAGTATAAATGAATAGATATTTGTACCTATTGAACCTTATAATCTATATCAATAAAAATATCGGCTTATTCTTTAGTTTTAAAACATAATTAAGAAACTGCAAAAGACATTTAACAGAACTAGAGAAAGAAAGAAAGAAAACCGTCACATAGCAACCATAGTATAGTCAGCATTACAAAATAAATTGATAGACATAATGCAGATTAAATGCTACGATATAAAATATACCACGTTGAAACTTTAATCTTGAAAATGACAAGGTAGATATAATTTGGTTTAGTTATATACACATTCCATTTAGAAGTAAAATGAGAGCTATTTTTAGACGAACCTCATAATTTTGAGCCATCGTCAGATAAAAAAATGTGCTATGAAATTAACAGTTCCTGTTTGAAAGGAATAAACATAAATTAGAAATCTTTAAAGCATAAATTAGAAACCTTTAAAACTTAAATTAGAAATATTTTTCTTTTCATAAATCATAATATTAACAGTGGTAGAGATAGTAAAAGAAATTAATAAAAGCAGTGTCTAAAGGTGGACAGAATTGAATGAAAAAGCATATTTTTCATAAAGTTAAATATAGATAACATACAATATGCATTCATGTTTCTTATTTTTTATCCAACTTAATTTCCATGTTTATATTATTAAAAATATGATTCAATTTTTTTCTTTCGAATATCAGGATTTTTACACAGTATTTATTGTTAACATCATTACTTCTGTTAGACAACAAAAATAAATTGTTGTCATGCTTTTAGTGAGGCAACTTCTGGATAAACTCACTGCTGACGATGCGAGTTTTTTGACATCCAAGACACCGATGTTTTTTTTAGAGTTGACGAAATCCTGATTGAGCAAAGGCGAGTAAACATGGAAAAGAAAGCATAAGCATGTAAAAAAAAATGAAGCATTTCAAGTTATTACTATTATAATCTGAGCATATCCTTGTAGTTCTAACGAAGTCGAGTGACATATATTTGAAAGGAGAACCCTTTATCATATTTCTTTTTGATGTAAGCCAGGAAAGTTTGTTTCCATGTTGAATGATTTTGTTGACAAGACTCTTCAAGCACTTGTTTTCAATTGATATTTACCAAAAAAAAAAAAAAAAAAGACTGGTCTGTCCTTATTAAATTTTGCTTAATCTTGAAATATTTATTTAGTTATCGACAGAGAGCATTTCAAAATGAATTAAAAAATTATTTCTTCTCGGGCAGCTATTTTTTAATGGTTCAATTTTTCGACATGAACATTGGGGAGAATGGAATTTTCATTTGCTCCTTCAAATTTACTACCATCCACATATTTAAAATTAAATGTTTTATCTCAGATGATATAACAGAAAGTTTTTTCCAAAATATAGTTGGGCCGCGGTGACCTGGTGGTAAGGTCTCGGCATCGGAACCGGAGACCCGATTCCATCGAAGAACCGTCCTGTAAGGGGTCTGTTGCACGTTAAATCCGTCCTGACCAAACGTCCTCCAGCTGGTGTGGTGTGTAGAGGGGGGTGCCAGCTCAGGTATCGTCCTCGTCATCTGACCACGGTTCAAAATTACGAGGTCCGTCCCAAAATAGCTCTAGTGTTGCTTCAAACGGGACGTTGATATAATTAAACCAAACTAAACCAAGATATAGTTCTAAACATCAACCAACGGTTGTGCTCTTTCCTCAATTTTCTAGGAAGCTAATACAAGCTGTTGAGTTTTATACTTTATAGTACAATAAAGAAAACTGATCATGGATTTTAGGTATTTTCATTTACACTGATTGTATTACAAATTTCATGCAGATTTCCAATGTTATTTTCAAGACCATATACTATAGTTTGTTTGCCAAAATCGTTGTATTTTTTAGTTATCGCGTTTAGCCTACTCGCTTGATTAACAATTTATTAAATTGAATTTAAAATTTTTTTTACCGTTTTCTATCCCAATGAAGAATCTATATTCGTCATCTCATCTATTTAGCTATTTGTGTTTTCGATTTATTGTATTTACATGGAAATGATTGGCTGAACAGGCAAATTTTTTGTGCATGGATTTCACCCAAAATTTTATACGATATTTGCAAATATCATCACCACATATCAGAAATCCACATCACCATATGCCGGGGGAAAAAAAAATCACCTGATCAAATTTGTCTATCTACTCTGTCACTCACAGACCGAATAGTAGACATAATTTTAAAAACATATTTTTGAACTGAGAAAGATATGAAATGTAAAAAAAAAAAAAAAAAAAAAAAAAAAAAAAAAAAAATCTTCCAAAATTTTGGAGTCGTGGGGATTTTATGATTGCTATAATTTTCTTCGTGTATTTCATATACACGAAAGTATAAATAAGTGATAAGTCAGCCAGACTTAATTATATGATTTCCAAATTTGCTTTTGAAATTTTTTGGTCCGTATTAAGATTTGAAAAAAAGGTGCTATTTATTATTCCGAATCCCCTCTCCCACCGTTCTAAAGCATTCAGATCAAAAAATATAAATTTTAAAAAATAAAAGCATTTCATTCAAAATTGCATTCATTTATACATTTATAATGAAGAGCAAATGTGTGCGAGTGTGAAACGCAGATTAATTGGAAATTCATCTAATGCTCATTTGTATTTGTTGTATGAACCTTTTCTCACATTTGCATTTTGTAATCACTTTCTGTTTAATTTAAAATAATTTTTATTAAATTTGGTCTTTAGCCAATTGCAAATAAATTTCAGTCTTTTATTTATTTCATAGACATTTTATTTTCACCCACATTTCATTTAAAGCAGAAGAAATGCATCTCAGTTCCAGAAAAGGATTCAGCAAATAATTTTTTAAAACTATTTGAACAATGGATAAACGTCTATCAAATTCCATTTAAAATTTTATATTTTCCTTCAAACCACGTATTTTGTTAATGGTTTAAAAGTGAGAATTCTTCAACAATCATATTTATTCAAATTTCTTGAAGGAGCGAATATGTTTTATGCTATATTTTTTTATGCATGAAAAATGTGATAAACGTGCTTATTATCGTATGTCTGCAAAAATGGAAGATTAAGCAAAACAATTAAATTGCTTTAGAAAGAAAATGTCCAGAAATATTAAGTCGCACCAACAAACGAGAAGTCATAAATTAAATGACTGGAACAAATTCAGAGAAAATTGCTCCAGCAAGTTGTGTGTTAACTGACTGTTATAATGACTAGTTTTAAAACAGATTTTATTTGTTTATTTATGATCTCATAACAGCATTATAAATAAAAGAAACTGAAAAGATTTCTTCATTTTTTTTTCAGATTTTCTAGATAGAACGAAAAAAATAATACAATAATAATATTAAAAATAAAACAATAATATTTTATTTATTTATTTATCGCATCTTCGTTATATATGAGATTATTAAATAAAACCATCTTTGACTCTCCAATTTCAAACGATTGCTTACTATATTCTTTATGGTTTTGCGAGTTGTCAATAATCTCTATTTATGTGTTGTATTCAATTATACATTTCATGCTCTTAAGATATCCACCTATTTTTCGAAATAAAGAAAACTAGCCGATTTCGAAGATCAGCTCTTCGCCACCCATATTAATAACATTAATCTATCCTAACTATTTTAAATTAAGCTTGAAATTAAATATTTTGATGGATTTGTAAAGTTATGGGTAAAGTTTGAAGGAAACCGATCAACTTTGTTAGGGGAGGTGGAGTTTAAGTTATATTTTTCAATGTTTCTTGAAATTTTAGGAGGTAGGTAAGGCATTTAGGAACAAAAAGCTTTCATATGAAATTTTCAAAATCAATTTATCATGGTTTTAGCTGGAGAACTTTGTCATTAGCTTTTCCCATTGAGAATGTATAATAGTGGTAACCACTGATGACATATCTAACAGGCGTCATAAGTTTTCATATAAAATAAAGTTAGCGAACTCTGAGGTTGGATTAGTTCTTTAGTTTTCTTATTATTTGACATATGTCGATTTCATTTTCATGTAAATGTATAGTAGTTTTTAATTTAAAGCACGACGCCAATTGCAGATTCTATTAAATAAAAAATAGCTACATTACTTAATGTGAAAACTTTATTTACTTTATTTAAACATTAACTTTAATTTTATTGGTATTCATAATAAAATTCGCCTTTAATTATCCCTAATAAATTTATGAAAAAACGGTGGCAGGGATTTCTTCCATCAAGTTATGCCTGAATCATTTTTTAAAGAATTGTAAATAGTAATAATAATTAAGTTTATGAAGAATATTTGGTTAAAAAATAACATTTGTAGAAGTTTGATTCTATACGTATTTCTAAAAAAATATTGAAAATTTCAAAAATTTGTTTTTAAAAAAATATAGTAATAAAACTATATTCTTATATCTTAACACAAATTAATTTGAACACAATGCAATTGTCCAAAATAATTTTTAGGTTGGAAAATCGATTCCCATTTCACAAAATTGTTGCTCTGTTTAAAAATGAAATATTTTCAAACTATTGCCATGAAACAAAGAAAAATTAATTTTTCGTATCAGGTTTAAAAATACCCATGCAAATTTTTGACATTCAATTTGTGAATATTATTCAGATGATTTATTAATTTTTTACTGATTTTTAATTTAAATTAATGAAAAAGAAAAGCTTCATTTGTCTTATTAATCTACCTTATTTTACCATTTTCGAATGGATTAGTAGGATAATATTATTAAAACATGGATAATTTCACATGTTAAATTGTTTCAATCGAATGGAAAAAATAAAACCGTAATTTTATTTATCACACCATAAACACAAGAATAATTATGTTTTCTTTATTCTGAATGTGTAACACCTGGCAAAAGAAAGCAGAAAAAAATCAGTATATAACAATTTTTTTAAAATTATATAAAAGAATTAAATTAAAGGTTGCGTTTTTTTAAAGCACTATTACTTTTCAACAAACTATTTAAATATTCCTAACATTCTACTAAATTTGTTTGATATTTTTTTATTGCAGAAGTTTTGTATTTTTTCAAGGCTAATTTCATTCCAATTTACTTCAGAAATAAACTTTTTCAATTGTTTTCTTAAATGTAAAAAAAAAAAAAAAAAAAAAACGAAAAAGAAGAAAGAAACAGCAAAAGAGTTGATGATGATGACTCCTAGCTATCACTTAAATAAAAGCTACAAACCAAGTTTTTCTCACCAGTAAATTTGCTGATTTAAATTCCGTTACGTTGATTTTCCAAACAAACTCTAAGTCAGTAATAGTAACGTTTTATATTTAGCAATTTTATGAATAAATAACGAAAATATTAGTCAATATTGGTTTCTTTCCCCTTAAAAATAACAATTTTTTGTTATCGTTGCAAAATATTCATTCCTGATCCAAAAAATCTACAACAAGCACTAAATTTTCTAAATTTCTACGACTTGGTGAATTTGGAGGAACAGATATTCGATTGGCTACTTAAAGATTTTCAACAATTCTTCTAAGTGAAATTCATAATACAGCTTGACTTTGGGAGAACAGATATTCGAATAGCCATAAAAAGATTTGAATAATCTGCATGTTCCAATTTATATCTCTCAGAAAAATGTTTTCAAAAAAGTGGGAAAGATTTGAAAAGCTAACGACACAAAGATAG
>JAPMOR010060099.1:15875-55076 GCA_026543865.1 Argiope aurantia
ATATATATATATATATATATATATATATATATATATATATATATATTGTTCTAAAAATGTTAAAATCGAGAAAGAATTGTCATATAAACAAATTAATATAGTCATTTATACAAATTAACATAATCATTTAAGAATTTTGAGGTCATTTACTAATTAAAACCCTTGAAAAATCGGAAATCTGTTTTCTATAAAAATAGAGTTGAGGCTGCAAATATAGTTGCTTCTTCAGACAATATTCTTTACTATTTTGTTTATAATTTTTCTGATATTTCGATTTATTGTATTTTATATAATCAATCAATTCGATCCCATCTCTAATAAATAATCGCATATTCCGTTCAAATTTTGTGAATTTCAAATTGTGTATAAGTTTATCTTTAATACAATTTTTGTTCACCTTCCATTTTAATACATATATTGACACAGAAATAAAAAAAAATAACAATACATATGTCAAAAACTTCTCACAAAATGAAAATTAAGATGCAAAGCAATGCAATCAAAAGAAAAAATTGAAATCATATCATTATTATGTGCAGATTATCTCTCCCCTTTGTTTTCCTTTCTAGAATGTCCATTATAATAGTAAATTAACTCCAAAAGCGGGGAAATTATTGCTAAAACTTTTAGCATTTACCAGAAAATGTATTTGAAGTTTAGTCTCAGATTGAAATTCTAAAAAAGAAAGTTTAATATATAACTTTTAAAATGTATACAGAAATCCATTTTTTAAAAATTTATTATACCTACACAGTTTTTATTATATCCCATTATTATTGTTTTACATAAAATAACTCTATATGTAACAATTTATTCTCAAGTATTTTTTTTTATTCCCCGTTATATGATAGTATAGATAAAAGACAGAAAATTGCAAATGCCGGGTTTCCAAAATGCGCAAGTTGATAAAAAGTTTGTAAATTAAGATTTAACGCTAAATAAATAAAAGATAATCAAATAAAATTGCAAAAACAATATCAAACGTTTTCTCCCACAACAACGAAAATGCTGATGAAGTAAATTTATTTGATCTAGTTCATACTATCTCTGCAGTATAATACTATATAATGTATGATAAATTATAATAATAAATAAATTTGATGATGCTTAAAATAAATAATGGAAATAGATTTGGAACTGAATGATTATGAAAATGAAATACCTTATGCTAGAATTGAGATAGAATGGATACGTTTTGCTTTTTAATATTATTCCACGAGATCTCCTTGTATATAATTTTTAAACTTCTCTAAGTTCGAAAGACATAATTCTGAAATATTACCTGTCAGCTGTCGTTATGTAAACATAGCCCGATAGAGGCATGGCATTTGATATGCGTACTTTTCACCATATTTTCAGATTTTTTTTCCCATTTTTGGACAAAATTCGTTTATTGGAAGATTTGTGCTTATCCATCAAAATCCATTCCTACTGACAACTTAAAATTTAAATAATAAAATTTTAAAATTTAAAATTTAATTTGAGGAAAATGAAAAGAACCAAAATTTATACTCACTTTTCTTTACTGAATTAAGAAACAAGAAATCCACCAAAAAAAAAAAATGTAGGAATACTCCTCCCATTGATTAAAAAAAGTAATTACAAATTTCTATCCAAGTAAAATAAAAACTGAAATAATTCAGAGTAAACATCTGAATTAAAAAAAAGTCCCTAAAAGCATTATTTAGTAACAATAAAACTCATGCAGTCTCTTTCATACATGATAAGATTTGTGACTATTTTATGAATCATTTTATTATCATTTTACAGACTTTCCGAAATACAGATGACTGATTTGAAGAATTATCAGATTACCTGTTACCAGATTTTCGATAGAAAATGTCAATTTTAAAGAAAGAAATTCGGTTTTGAAATAGGAATTTAATTGTGATATTTTTTTTATGCGAAAATATTCGGTATTGAAGGGGCAGGGGGACATTTTTATCCACGTTGTTTCAAAATTTACAAATAAATCCAACTTATTGTGTACTATTTTATTTTAACGATCAAATCCCATGAACGACGAAAAAAAAATTCATTTTTATTTTCACAACTCATTGCAACTAAGCATGATTTCTGGGAATAATCACCTTTTCACAATTCTATGAAAATTAATCATTGTGTTGCTACCTTGAAACTCAACATAGTTTGCAAATTTCAAACAGTGACCGTTGCATTCGTAGCGTTGAATCGTAACATTTAATTCACTTTAACTTACATTTCTAGATTTAAAAGAGTATCTTAGATTTATTTTATTTTTGCCATTACATAAAAATGCTTCTTTGCATGGAAAAATAATATTGTCATTTAGTTAGTAATTTTAAAAATCAAATTTTAATGAAACGTAATAATATCCTTTTTATATGAAATAGAAAATATCATGCTTAGAACAAAAGCAGTACAATATTATAATTTTTTTATTCATCACTATTTTTATTTTTTTTAAACTTACAAAAGTATAAAAGGCTACACAATCAATGAAACAAATACTACCAAACTGGGATGTAAGCGTTGCTTTTTACACTGCGGAACTATTAAAAAACGAGGAATTCGCTACTGTTCCTCACAAAAAAAAAAAGAGTTGGGTGGGTTTAAATGATTTCCGATAAACATTGTTATTACGTAATTATCTAAACCTTTGAAATTCTGAAATAGCAAATAAATAAATGAATGAAAAGTTGGCGAAATATTGCTTTTCTCACTTTTACTTAGATTTTTCGTTAAAACAAAATGAATTAATTTGATGCAACTTTCTAACATTTCATTTTTTATTGTTCATTTTTCAATTTATTATTTATTTCTTATTTAAGCAGATAATATTTTTTGAATTATTTATACTTTTGTATGACAAAAAAATAAATAAATAAATAAAAATAAAAATTGAAATTATCATTGTAAAACCTGTTCTGTAATTTATACTTCTATTCTGTTTGGAAGCTATATCTTGGAATTGAATATCGAACAGTATAAGCTAGACAAAACATTTTTTACTAAATCGAAATTTTTTCTATTGCTAAATACCCCAATAATATTGCAATTTTATTATAAAAATAAACAGATAATCTTAAGGTGTGTCAAAAAAACACACCATAAAGACGTTTTAAAGATATTTCAGCATGGTCAACCCTACATGGTTACATGACGCTAGAACATGTATTGAGACGCTTGACTATTAAGCAGATCTCCAAGTGATAAACGCGTCGGCCACCCTAAAAAAAGCACTAAAGGCTAAGTGTTTTTGATGTGGGTCGACGATGTTTGTCCGTCTGACCTGCGATGGAAAGAAAACAAAGCGCAAAGAACATAACCATCACTTTGCGTTATTTCTTTTTCAGATGGAAACAATGCGAATGGGTTCGTGAGGCCCCAAATGGATAACACCGAGGAATAAATGAGTAACATAATGGCTAAAAGAGGTGTTAACAGATGCCTTCTTCCTTAAGAATTCATTCACTGAGTAGAGACATTAAAAGAATGTGAAAATAAATAAAGGAAAAAGACTAGTTTTTCCTGAGACCAAATACAGTGTTGAAAATCCAGTTCAAAATAACAAGCACATAAAAGCTTTTCAAAAAAAATAAACTGTGAATGTTTTGCAAAATAAGTGTTTTTTGGCTATTTGAGGAAGTTTATAATGAATTTTTACAAAGTTTATTTTTGATACGGATTCAGTTGTGGACAGACGTTTTCAAACAAAGTCCTGGTGGTGATAAGATAATTGAGGGGAAAAGTGCTGAGGCAGATTTTTAGCTGAGTTATTTTATAGAAAACCATGTTGTATATTTCAAGAAGCAACGAATAACAAATTTTAAAATATGACAATTTGTTTGAAAAAAAAATACATGCAGGAATAGTTAGTTATATTTATTCAGAAAATCATTTCATTTTTTTTGAATATCTGAATAATTTTAAAGAAAATTTTCTAATATTTGAAGCCTGTTTTAATATAAAACTTGTTTTGGTTAACTTTCTGGGTTTTTATTTTGGAGTTTTTATTAATCTTTCGATGTGAGCAGTTTTTGAAAACTAGATATTCAATAAAATATTTCGGATCGTAATAAATAAAGTATCAATTAGACCAACAATTTTTTACAGAAGTATACAGAATGTATTGTAATCATCAAAAAATTCGAACGCGATATTTTGCGAATCTTTATGTTTTAGACCACTCTGAGTTCGAAAAACACATTTTTGGAAAATCTCCGTCTGTCTGTGACAAAGATAACTCAAAAATGCTTTGAGCTAGGCAAATAAAATTTGGTATATAGTATTTATACCTAATTTCTAGATTTATATCAAATTTTGAGTAAAATCCGTCCAGAGGAAGTTTGGCTGTCTAAATATAAGTTAACATGGTAGCTACAAAGCGAAGAGAGCTAGAGATGTAAAATTCAGTACACAGATTTAACATCTATAGTTTAGACATCCATAATTATAATCAAATACAACAGAGAGTTACCCGGCTTTCGGTATGTATGTATATATTTTTCCCGGCTTTCGGTATGTACTCAAATTTAATATGGAATTTTGTAACAAGTATAGTTTTGTGCCAAAATTTTATTTCAATCATTTTTGAAAAACACGTCGAAAAACACAAATTCGATTTTCGGATACTTTAACTGCATGCCAGGGATTATTCTCCAAAAAATTCATCAAAGGTATCACAGTAGAATCAGTAAAATTGCTAATTTCATGCCAAAGGTTAATATTTCGTAACTATTGAATGTTCTTAGGGATATTAGAGAGTATGCTAGAAAGTTTTGGTGTGGCCACTACCGTTGGGTTTGTATATTTTCCAAAGTAGTAGGTTTCGTATTTAGCTACGTCCTATAGTATAAAAATACTGATTATGCCTTTTAGTACAGTATTTTTTTTCTATTGGATCAAAAATTTCATACACATGTCCCATTTTCATGCCAAAATTGCTGGTCCAATTTCATTTACCCTTCTCGCTTCATCATTTTTTGAATTGTTGCATTATATTGCACATGAATGAACATATAGACTACCCCGTTAACGGATGTAATCCAAAATTTTATTTTACGTCTTACGTTTTATAGTAACTTCGCTTTTGATTCCATATTATAGCTAGACAAAAAAGATATAATGCGATGAGTACCAAAACACGGAGATTCATCAAAATATTAAAGTTATTTTAAAAATTACATTTATTCCTCTTTGAAGGTTTTGCTAAACTATTTCCGGTTGACGGATATCTCCAAAATTTGATTGAGACCTTCAATTTCAATAAAAATTGAAAAATATTTTTTTCGTATATAAGTAGAACCAAGAGAATCATCCAAATATCGAAGTTATTATATTGAGATTATAATGCTTTATCTTTGTATGCTTCATAAACTTTATAAGATAAAGGTGAAAAAGGCAAAAAAACAGATTTCTTATTACCTCAAAAAGATTTTGAAGTAATAAGAAGGTATGCATCTGAATGCAAGCAAGTGCAATTTCAAATAACATTAGAACATTAAATAAAATTATATATCATAAATGTTATTTCTCGGTTTTGAAATATTTTCAATAAAAAAAAAAAGCTGAAGCAAAGTCCATGCACCTCTCATTAATGCAAACTAAAGAGAAAATATGCTTTTGAAGTTAATAAATAAATAAATATAATGAAAGAAAAAATAAAATAACACCCATCTAAAAGCATTTGGTTTTCATTTTTTTAAGATATGATATGGCTTTCATTGAATTTAAATATTACAAAAATTGTCCTTTTTGTTCACGGAAAGCATATTCCATAGACATTTTTTTTAAATATTTTTTTCTTTCCATTCCTTTGAAAATATCTAAGAATCTAAGTTGTTCCGGAAAAATAAAGTTGATCAATTTTAGAAAGTCTTGTAGTTTAGGTTCTAATTTCAAAATATTCATTCATTTCATTTAGAAAGAAAGAAAGAAAAGGTTAAAAAATGCCGAATTGTTTAGGAGAGACAATTGGAAAAACAATAATTAGATTTGAAAAGAAAAGTATTTTCTAAAAATTTCTTTCACGAAAAGCAATTTTGGAAGCTGCATCGTCTAAATCAGCGGCAACGACATTTTGTTTACGGTGTTCCGCGATTGTAATAAGCTTCTCTGTGTCAAAATTTGAAATAAGGATATATATTTGTAATTTTCAGAAACGAATTTATTTATTTCATTATTTAATTGATGAAAAAAATAGTTATTAAATATATAGTTATAATTCTGCTCCAAAACAGTTATTAAACATTAATTCATTTGAGGAAAAAGAAATTTGCGTCATTGCTCCATTAAAGTAATTGGTTAATTTAGAAAATTTTGAAATAATTCTCGGATTTTAGAACGCGTGTAAAGGACGCGATTATTTAAGATTTAAATGTTAAGAGAATTTAAATTCACCAATTTGGCTTTAATTCAAATAATTCTAGATCCTTTAAATGCGAAATTTTTTTATATGAATCTATTGTCCTATATATTTCTCGTCACAGGGAAATAAGTTGGAAGGCGTCAAGGTACATAGGAAAATAAAGAGAATTAACTTTTTAGGCTTTTTTATTTGCAGAAACCTTTGTATAAACAAGGTAAAATGTTTTAATATTTAGTTGGTCTTAAATTACTTAAAAACAGCAATTTTGCATTTCTAAAAATTGCACAATAGCACACTATGCCAGTCCCTACAGAATTCTAAGTAAAGATATACAAGATAGTTGAAGAATTGCATAGTACACGTTGTTTTGATTATCATACTTTCAACAACTAAAATATTTTCCAAAATACTTATTTCAAATCTCGATGGACCTGAAGAGCAACATTTTTCTTTTTATATTTCTATTTAATTTAATCAATAATGAAATTACGTTTTTATTTGAAAAAATATTTTATGAGTTATTTTTATTCCGTTAAAAATTACTGATATTTTAAGAATAACCATAAATTTTTAACATACCTTAAAAACAATTTACGGCCCATCATTTTAATCTGAGAGTTTGAATCAAAATAACATTATTTTAAGTGATTTAAATGAACTAGACAAGCCAGCTTGCTAATTCAATTTTACAGCATATGAAATCTTATTCTGAAATTGGGCTTCATTACATACTGGTAAATTTACCATTAATCGTTTATTAATTTACAGGGTATACTTAAATTAATCTATAATTTAACAATTTTAATTGACAATAACGCTTTTTAATGACAATTTAACTTTTAAGCAAAAATTCTGATTGCTTATATTTGTATTAAAGAAATAATATTTGAGTAATAATTATTTTTAAAGATTTATCCAATCCCTTTAATAAAGCTACACAAAAAATTCTAAAGTATTTGGAAAAATTGGTTAAAACTGTAATTTAAAAACATGAGCTATAAGCAAAACATCACGATGAAAATCACATACTTGATCATGTATAATATGAGGCATTAATTTTGAATTTCTATTAGAAAAACATATAAATAATGGAAATACTAATGAGGGAGCTAAAACTCCAAAATATCAAAATAAATAAATAAAAATGAATAAAGTGCTATCCCGATTGATAGTCTAATTTGCTGAATATTTGTGAAATATCGTATTTGAAACTACAAAACTTTTAGAAGCATGATTTCTGAACATAATGCACATATTAAAATATGCATTAAATGACCACTTATTTATCATATAACCGCATACAGCAAAATTTTATAATAAGAATAATATTGCATACTTTCGTAACTGAATGATAAATTGATTTACACGCTTGTTTCATGTATGTAAAAGAAAATTTCGTAATTGGGTATCCACTCATTCCTGGTGCACTAAATAAATTTTCTGTTACAATACACTTTTTTTTTTTTTTTTTGCATTGTCAGGTCTTTATAATTATTCAATAAATTAGTTTGATTTCTTAACAGGGGCACCCCCTAGTACTAAATTTGAAAAAAAAATCATTTCATTCATTAATGCTGTCTATAATTAAGTTCCATACTCTAAATAGTAAATAATAATCAAAATCTATAATACAAATTCTACCTTTTGATTCATTAATAAAAGTGTGTTTTAAAAAATTTTGATTAAGTTTATTTGAGACTTTTTTTTATGATATCAAATAATTAAGGAAATTCGTTCATTTCCATGTTGCGTTGGGAATTTATGCAGTATTTTCTTCATTAACAGAAGGTGATGTAGAATTATATTTGATAGATTATTAACTGGTTATATAATCATATAAATGACTATATAATATATTTAGATTATATAATTTTAAATCTTGATGCAAGAAAAAGTGGTCTTAATCATGTCGGCTCCTACTCAGGTTCTGTTGTTAAGTCATAAAATTGTTTTTTAATGTCACAGTATTCGATAATGGCATCAAATGTTGTGATTATCGAATATGGGAAAATGTCTTAGTTACTTCACTATTGACTTCATGCTCAGCTACTGAGGATAAAAGAATCCTTTTAATTTCACAAATTTTATAATGTTAAAATTGATTGGCTCTAGGTAAAAAGAAAATGTCCTCCTATTTATCCCAGATTCTATATTTTGTGACCTTAACAGCGAAACTTGAAGTAGGAGCTGATATGATTAAGAGGGCTTTTTTTTGCATCTAGAATCACGGAATTTGAGACTAAAACAGTTTGTAGGATTAGGGGGGGGGGATGTTACTCCTGTAGCTGCTCTTTGCCATTTAATATGTGAAAACTTTGCACTTTGATATTATATCTGCTTATTATTTTTTCATATTTAGTAATCGTCATATAACTCGATCTCGAGATTTTAAGGAATTTCCATATATGTTTTCTATATGCAATACACTCTCGAGACCCGGTTTGCGATTATCCGGCTTCTGTACTATCTGGTCTAGTTGTGGGCATCTGCTACGATTCTCCTACGTGTCGTGTGCAAAATGCAAGTTGTGACAGGAAAAGAGTAGCGTTCTGCTCGTTCGTCAGTGTGTAAGGGTTCCTGATTATAACTTAGGACGTACAGTATTCATAAATTGTTTTTGGGGTATGCTTAATATTTTTTAAGTGTACCAAAGTGAAGATTACAGAATTTATGTTAAAATGTGAATAGTTTATATCCCTTAATTTACTTTTTCTGTAATAAGTTCTTGAAACGTGCAGGGCAGTATATATACTTATATGAACTACCAGTACAAAATATTCTATTTTATACGTTACCGGCAACTGCTTCTATGATTCATCGCGTTCACATTCTGCGTGGCTTGAGAAAAATAGAGACCTTAATAAAAAGTGAGAAAATTCGTATTATGACAGTAAATATGTAAGTAAAATGGTATTGGCGGGCCAAGAAATGAGCTCATAGAGCTCCGACCTATCCGGGATTTTTTTTTTTTATCCGGCTAGATAACTTGGGAATGTACTATATTTCCAGGTTCTCTTTCTCTAATATAGAGGAGGAAAATCTTTTTAATCTGTTAATATCATTTTGGACAGTGGAAAATTGCCCTCTTACAGTTACAATTCCTAATTTGATATACCTGAAATCAATTGTTAAATTAACAGTAAAATTTCAGTGGCATCAGGGGTGCGATACCCTGATCTAACCAGAGGCCATGCAGTAAACTTGACCGAAGAGCAACCCCACCTAACATGAAAGAACAAATTACACTTGATGTCATTGGACCCTTGCAAACAATAAAGAACTCTCTACAGAAAACGCATATAGGTACAGAAAAAGTATAGAAAAAATATTACATTTTATATCACATATTAAGTTGTGAAACATTAAACATGCATAAAGTACATTAAATGACCGTTAACGTTTTACTTTAGGTGACAGCTACTTACAAAAGATTTGACAAAATGTCCCTAATAGAAGATTTAATGTTTGAAATTTTTATGAGTTCTTTGACTTCAAGAGACATCAAATTTCTTGGCCATCTAAGTCTGTGTCCTCGCCATAGTGCACAGGCTTTGATCACGTGATTTATAGATTCTTTCTCTATGCCACACTGACAAGTCAAACTTAAATTTCAATGACATTTCTTCAAGAGTAGACAATTCTGGAAAATTTAAGTCAGACTAAAAGAAAAATTAACTCGTTCATTAAGGTAAGTGTAAGAGTGGCTTGAACATTTTAATTTCCTCTACCCCAACCCATCTAAAACTCCACACGTAACTACTATTATTTTACAACTGCCTATATCCACAACATCTAAATCAGCAATGAATAACAAATGCTTGAGAAAAAAAAGACGAAAAATAAAAATCTTTTTTAATCTGTGAATATCAAAGACCCAATTTTGAACACTGGAAAATGCCCTCTTATAGTTACAATTTCGGACTTGGTAAACCTGAAATCAATTGTTAAAATCAGCAGTAAAATTTCAGTAACATGTAAGCGAAGACAATTCTGAAAAATTTAAGTCAGACTGAAAGAAAGAAAGATTAGCTCATTCATTAAGGTAAGAATAAAAGAGGTTTGAGCATTTTCGTTTCCCTCCCTCTCTTCCCCCCCCCCATCTAAAACTCTACACGTAACTACTATTATTTTACAGCTGCCTACATCCTCAACATCTAAATCAGCAATGAATAACAAATGCTTAAGGGAAAAAAGTGGGAAAAAAACTTCAGTTCGGGCGCATGCAGTGGAAAAAGGGGGAAAAACCCATGTTCGCAATCTTTTCGAGTCAGAAAAGCAAACATGTCATTCCGTACTACCATCTGCAACAGTATATACAAAACTCTCGCTGCTTTTTCTTTCTCTTTAAATTTGTCTTCTTTTACTTTTCTTTTAAGGCTCCAGCTTCATGCGAGCAGCCTGGCTGTTGGTCTCGTGTCATTTTGGAAGTCACGCAAGTCTCCATTCTCTTTGCTTTTGCACGAAACGTGTGTCTCGAATGAGCTCTCCAAGTTGTCCTTTTTTTTCCCTTCTTTCTTTTCTTGTTTTTGTTTTCACTTTTTCCAATTTTGCTGGAAAAAATTTCGTTCCGTTCTTGAAGTAGATTTCTTGTCGACCGACGCATGCTTCGCAGTAGGTGTTCGTGATCGATTCTATGCATTTATTTTGCTATTTTCAGATTTTTTTCGTCTGTTGAAAACACATAGATCGAAACATATAGAGAGCTCCAGTGAAGAAATTCAGAAAAATCGTCCGAATGATACATATTCTCAAAATCATGAAATTTATGTTCATTAAAGTAATCATTAAGGTAAGGTGAAATCATGAAAGCTGAAAATAGAAAGCGTTTCTTGATTTATGAAAAAAAAAATAATGTCTATATTTTCAGGTTATTACCATAATTCTTAACGATATATCTATTATATTTACAAATCAGAAATCTCATGAATAAATTAGAAGCATATATTTACCACTTCTATATCCATGCGATTTATACATGAAGAAGATTCTTCAATCACTCGATTGAATCTTTAAAATGCATTAATCTTTAAAAGGAATCTATTGAATTGACAGCCAAAAGAAATTTTCAAAAGTTATTACTAATTGTTTTGTATAGAAACAATATTTAAAGAATTGCAGTAAAACTTCGATCTTATTATAGAAGGTTGATAAAAAGAAACTGATTGAGGTTGTCTTTAGAAGGGGGGAAAAAGAGGAAGATAACTATTCTTACCTTTCACAACATAATAAACATAATATCTTATAATGGATACATGCTATAGTATTCTAACACATTTTTGAATATCCTTACTCTTGGGAATTTTTAATAACTCTTTTGAATATAGTGTTCCCTTAATAGATTATCTTATTTAAATAAAGCATTTCTTAACAAAGGAAAGGACAAAATACATGACATCTTTATTAAGATACACAAGGATTCATTTATAAAGTAATTGTGCTTTTTAAAAATAAAATGAAATAAAGTGTAAAAAGTTGGTAAGTAAGTAAGCAAAAGAATTGCCACATAGCTCGAACATTCTACCTTCATACCAATATAGTTTAAAAAGATCAAAAAATAATAATAAATGAAATTTGTTTAGGAATTCTCTTTTAAACAATATCCCAAACAAAGTTTTAACCAAACTGCGAAAGATCCCTACATGATTTTCAATGATAATTTTAGCAAAAATTGACAATTATATACTTTTTGTAACATTCGAAATCAATTTTGAAAGGTAAAAAGGTACGTTAAATAACATACTACTACTAATAATACTTGATGAAATTATGAAGGAGAAAATCTTTCTGAAATATTAGTATTACGTTTGAATTTTAAATTGTTAGAGTGGATTCAGACAGATTCTTCCTAATTTCAATAATGATATTTAAGAATCAGGAAATTAATTTTTCTTTTCCTTTCAAATTCGAAATACGTTTTGATTGGTAGCAACTTTTTCTAAATAATGCATTTATACTATAAAAACAAGTGATAAATCCTTTATGAAACACTTCAAGCATCAAATTAAATTTGAGATTTCTTAATGTAACTTCACAAACACTTTTAAAGAAATTCCACTTCAAATGATGAAATTTGGAAAATTATAGGAAATATTCGCTATAATGAATGTAAATCATTTTGGGCAGGTGTTGTCTGTAATGTGATAAAACTGTCATGTTTAAAAGAAATATCGCGCATTAATAAAGACTATCACAATAGGGTACATGTTCTAAGGACTGGATTTTCCAACTATTGACAAATAACCTACATCTCTTCCGCATAGTTAGTCAAATAAATTTCACATTACTTTCTTTGGCTTAAAGGAAAATTTCAGATAGACATATCAGACGTATCACAAAATGTATTTAGATTAAACGAAAAAATAAATAAGCTGTCAAAGTAATGAATCAATAAAAGAATGAATTTTTACGTTTCATATCGCAAATAAGATATCAAATGCATACAAAATAACCCATAACAACCAATTAATCAAATTATTAATGGTTACCTGTATAAAATAAAAAGAAAACAGCATTATTTGGTGATTAAGATATTTTCATATAGATAAATTCTACACAGCTGTATTCGTATAAAACAATAATTAAATATGCTATAGCATAATTGAATATTGAATCAATACAGTTTGTTTTGTTTTTTTATTTTGTAACAAACGTATTATATTCGATAAATCAAATATAAATCATAAAAACAAAATAATCAAATTATCAATAGTAATTTGAATGTGATAAAAGAAACTAGTTAAACACGTGAAAAGAAATAATAATTAGATAAATGCAAAAGGTTCAATCTAACTTATTAGATTGTAATGACTTTTCATAAATAAAAATATTTTTACCGCTTTTAATATGAATCTGGTGAAAAAAATTACTGAGCAAGAAAGTAAGGCGGAATAGATTTGCAAGCCGTTTGGTTTTAACGTTCAAAAATTATTACATTTTCATTAATCAATTATTTTTAAAAAGCAACATTAAAGGCAATGAACCATTTTGAAGGCACCAATTATAAGAATTTCCATTAAAAAAAATGTACGAATAATATAGAGTATAATAAATATACTTGCAATAAAGAAATTCATTTTAAAATTGCGGCTGGGCAAATTAGTGAAATTACAACTAATTTAGAAAGTCAAGATGAAAGGAAAAAAATGAGTTTGCTTAACATTTCCCTCTTTGGATATTAATATATACGAAATCCAATAAATTAAAGAAATACAATATTTTTTTTAAAACTAGAATTTAAGGTATGTTATAAAAATAAATTATTTGCAGTGAGAGAATACGCCCTTTAATAAACTGAATTATGATTAGCATTTTAAAGACAAAGACAAAAATGAATAAATAAATTCAATTTTTCTAAAAATATGATCTAAATACACTTTACGAACATTTAAAAATCGACGCATCCTCAAAAAAAAAAAAAAAAAAAAAAAATTAAAATGTCCAATTTAAGAAAATTCCAATTTTGTCTTTTAGCAAAACATGAACCACAGACAGAGAAATAACAATTTTCCCTGAAAGATTTCATATATATAAATATGTATGCTTAAGCATGATAACTGTATTTATATTGTGAACTGGCACATAAGCACCTAATATTTTTTGGATCAAAGCTTCTACCATTCGTCTTATTTAATATTTTTCTGAAAGAAAAGATTATCATTCAAGATTTTACCATACGCTGATAAATGGAGTTTGAAAGGATAAGGAAAACAAGAAGTATTAACAATAAATAATACAGCAATAATTTCCTCAGCAAACTTTAATAAAAATTCAAGTGAAAAAACTTTTCTTGGATATCTTATCTTACAAATATTGAAAAAATATAACGATGTTATGAAAGCTTTCCTGCCTAGATCGTAATGGCTCTTATGGCTTATTGCAAATGACTTATCTGTCCTCAATTTTTAAAGATACGTATGGCTCAGAAAGTTTTAAAAATAGAAGACCTATCAATTGTTTTATTTATTGTTGTTTTCATTTCTTCTAATATTAAAGCATAATGTATGTCTCTTTGTGTGTATATCTCTGCCTGTTGACATGCTACAGGTCAGATTGCTTAACGTAGGGATCTCAAATTTTCCACAGATAAAATTTAGAGGGTGGAAAACGTATGTACTGGATTGTGTTTAATTAGAAATTTAATTAAATAAAATTACCGAGATGCTTATGCTTTTTCGTGATAATTTCAGAAAATATTATTGAACTAAAATTTTTAGATTGCACCAATTTAATTGTCTTACAAGTTTTTCTAAATGTTCATAATTTAAAATATAATTTCCACGTAATTTCAAAAGTACTTTTATTATTTACTAAAATTTAAGTAGTGTTCAAAGATTCCTAATATATTTATATACATGATTTTCTTTGTTAAAGATCAAGGAGGAAATCTTTTTACTTAGTTGGTATGAAACATACAAAAGCGAAGATACAATACCGAGAAAAACATGGATAGATCGATCGCCTGCACATCTAGTTTTTTTTATGGAGCAAGAATATTATTATTTTTTTTATTATTATTATTAGGAAGGTTCCTAAGCACAATAAACAAAACAAATTTGAGATTATTAAAACATGGCTATAATACCTGTTACAACAATGTTTAAAAATACAATTTTGTGAGAAAGTTGAATATTAAATTAGGCCTCAGAGACTCCAATAAATGAAATTGAATGCAGACAGTATTCTGAATCATTTATTGATTGTTTATTTAAAGCGACTAGTTTAAAAATATAATTAATTCACGAGATGAATATATATTTTGACTGAAATGCTCATAATTGATTATGAAGTTCACTACTAATGGAAGCTTGTTTTAAAATAAAGTGTGCCGCAACACATAAGAAAGAAACAATTTTTCAAAACAGATAGTACAATTAGAAAATTGGAAAATTATGCAAGAAATATGAAACGCCAGCTGCACATCGAATATCTCTAAATTTCACTTTGAACGAAAACAAGCTCATCAAACATTCAAATTAAATAAATATAATTAGTTATGTTGTCAAACATATTTTTTCAGTACCTAAAATATTTGTAGAAGAATTAAAGAAGCATCCGTATTCTTTTGGATTGCCTAGATCGAACAAAAAACCAATGACACGTATCCATTCTCTATATAAGTTCAAATTAATAATTAATTCAGCTTAGTTAATTAACGGATGATCCACGGATCCAAAGCGATCAAGATTTGACATCCTAACTATCTTTACCACACAACAAGTCGATCCCTCCCTGCACGATCCCAACCCCCCTTTTCTCAAGGCTGAGAATCGTATCTTTTTTATACAAGAAAGAGAGAAAGTGTGTGATAATAAATCTTCGGACCTCTTCCGGTCCCTTCCCCCCTCTCTGGATCTTGTTGAAAAACATGGCCGCCCGCAGTTTGTAAACAAAGCCACGTGGAGGGCTAGTCATAAATCTTGAGGCGCGCGAAAAAGATCGCGCGGACATCGAGGGAGAGGAGAGGGCCGCCTGATTGATGGTGTGCCGCCGCCGCTGACGGATGCGCCCGGCACGCCGGGCGGACGATGGCCGTGGGAAAAGCTCATTTGAATAATATGGCTCTCGTTAGTGGTGGAGAAAGTATCCCACGAATGGATGTTATGATTTGGTAATTCTTTCGCGTAAGGGAATGGGAGAGTGTATAGAAATTGAGTAGTCTTTTATGTTTTGATGTCTTACAATTTATTCCAAATAGTATGGTGTGTTTCTTTTCGCTTATTTCTTTCTCCAGAAAATTAAGGAATAAGCTAATTATTATGATTTAATTTAGCTGTTTGCTATAAATTAGGATTTCATTGAAAATTAGTAATATTATTGCCAAATTTTATAAGGCCATATTTTATTTGTTTAGATTGCTTTATCTATCGATTAATTTTCAATGCATTTATTTGAGTTGTTTTATAATTACCAACTTTGAATATTTATTATGCGTTGATGTTTAATTTTAGTATTCCTTTTTTAGATATATTTTTGAAGAATAATGAAATATAAATTAGCCAAGTATTAGTTAATTTACAATAATATTGCCGTAATCACATTCTGCCTGATACTTTCGAATTTTCGGTAATTTCAATACTGTTTGTATTACTTTTTGCTTATTTTATTTTTAGTACGGGATTGCTTTTTATCTTAATTAATTTTGTTTACCTTAATTAATTGAGGTTTGGCTACATAAAAATATGAACTTTGAATGTTCATTAGGTTTTGATGTTTCATTTAAGGATTCCTTTTCAATTTCTCATATATTTTTCCAGAACAATGTAAATAAATTAGCTAAGTTTTAGTTGATTTAGAATATTATTGCACAGTCACTTTATCATTGATAAGTTTTTGTTTTTTTAAGTAATTTCATAACCTTTTGTATTACTTTTCGCTTGCTTCATTTTTAGTGTGCTTTTTAACTTAACTATTTTCTCTACAAATTACAACATTAGTGTTAATTGAAGGCCTTTCATTCAAATATATCTACTTTTTCAACACTTTCAATTTTAATTGGGTTGATTTTTGTTGTCTTAATTTTAGTCTAAGATTATTACAGTTCTCGTTGATTTGAATATATAACAAGCTGTCAATTTGAATATTTATGACGTTTTGATATTTGTGACAATATTATAAGACTCATTTGATATAAGATTAAATTTAAATTATGATCATCATAAGATGTCCAAATATAATGAAAATAAAGTAACAATGTATGAATTAATATAATGATTTGCCGTATTTATAATATTATTGCCATATTGCAACAATTTTTCCTTTTTTTTTTGTATACAGTTTTTGGTTGTTAAATTTTCAATTTAAGTTTTCAGCATCGATTTTTATTATTTAATATTGTTTTATCCTGATGTTCATGGTAACTTTTAATTTTAAAGAACAATTTTAAATATATTTTTAAAATCTTTAACGAAGAGTTAAAAAAATTATAATAATTTATTTATTTATTATGAATTAGAGCTATTTCTCAATACTTCCTAATTTTTACTCCAAATTCCTCTCTTTCTATCAACATTTACGTTTTTTCAATTTGTTCTTGAGTTTTTTTTTATATTTGATTAGCTGCTGTTTAACATGTTTACTATTTTCAATGGAGAAATGACCAATCTTTCTTCTACTGAAATGTCTGTTTCAAAGTGAGTAGAAATCCCCTCTTATTTAAATAAAAATATTCATAAACTATAAAATTGTTTTAAGATCCGTAAAACGGTAGTATGCGTAAATTGAGCATTTACTACAACTTCTTAACAATGCTACATTTTTTATTCTAACTAAACATGCTGTTTTAATGTTTATAATAATCCATATATCTGAAATGATAAATATGATACATTTGAACAAAACTATTAAACATAAGAATTGCTTTTTATTACACAAATAAAAGAATTTGGATTTAATTAGAGACGTTTTATAATATAAAAGCTTCGTGCGATATAAAAAGCTTTATATAATATAGAGCTAAATATTAGATTCTTAAAATACGATTCCATTAAACATTAGTATTGCCTTTTATTGAAGAAATCAAACAATATGGATTTAATAAGAGACGGTTTATAACATAAAAGCTTTGTTATGCAAAAAACATTCATTATTATTATTATTAATAAGCAATTAATTTACAGAAATGGAATTTTAGATCAAATATGATACGATTTAGTCATCTTTTTTTTCAATATGAGATAGAAGTAGCTTATTCTAGCAACGCAATTATTCATTTTTAAGGATCCAAATGTGTTTCCTATTTATTTGAAACCAGATGGGAAATTTTAATGAATAAATTTTCATGAAATCCCATTTTATTCATTCATTAAGTGATTCAAAAGGAATGAAAATGAAGTTTACCCAAGCACATGTAAAATAAAGTTATATTTTGTACAAACTGATTTCGTGCAAATTATATGTTTCTAGCAAAATTTTAAAATTTCACTTCAGCAATACTATCCAATTGTTAGATTTTTCAAAAAGAAAAATCCATAGTAGCAGAAAATAAAAATAAAAAAAAAGGATTGTTTATTATAGAACATAAAAAAAAAGAATTGAATTGGTAAAGTCAAGTTCACAATACACATTATTCTGAAAATCTTTTTGACTATAATCTTCGACAACCATTGTCAAAAACTTTCATCAAGCTCGAAAAGTTTGAAATAACTATTTGAAAAACTATGACGGGAACAGAAAATCTGAATGGATTGTTTCTGAAACAAAACGTTGTTTACAAAACAGCCTTTATGTCACTTTGAATCTACTGTCAACATTTAAGCAAACATAAAGATGGAAAGCTACGCTAATGTAACACAGCATTTCAAAACTGACTCCTGCATAAATACACAAACTGAAAACTATTTAGACGTCCAGTGAAAGACCCACAAAAGCTGTTGACGTAGAATGAATGCATCGAGTACAAAACTAGAGGAAACCGCAAGCTACGTTTATCCTAAATGACTGTGCCCTCTTTTTAAGCTTGTTTTGTTCTTTTTCATTCGCCAGATAAATGCGCCTAGTTCTCTGAAATAATTAACTGAAAAAGTTTTATGAAAAATAACGGGAGATTGTAGGGTATTTGAAGGGAAAAGCCAACCAATGTGGTCAAAAAGTTAATCTTGCAGGAAGAATATTGATTATTAAACTTTGATATTAATTCAATTTAATAATATGTAAAAAATGTATGAAGGAATCGTAAATGTGCATATCTGTCAATCAAGAGATTTTTCAGCTATAGATCCCAATATCAAACAGTGTTGTTTAACAAAAATTGTTAAAATTTGGATACATTGGATATATATATATGGACAATTTCTATATTTGGAAAATATTTGTTACATTCTTTAGCATTTATGAAAAAAAATTAATACATACTGTGTTTACATCACTTTATTAATATATTAAATTTTTATTAATTCATCGTCTTTATTACATAATTTCGTTTTTTTTATTTAAACGTAATTGGAATTATTAAGTATGCATTATTATACGCTTAAAAATCATAAGAATTTTCTTCTGTCTGCCAGAAAGAGGATAATGAAGAAAAATAAATTTTGAAACAAAATAAGTTGTCGTACATTTATTGTTGGATATTAAAATTAGAAAATTGTTTAAAAACTTATTTCAAAAATAAGCGGATATGTTTAGTTTTAACAAAAAGTTTCTCGCTTAAACATTAAAAATCCGGAACTATCACCATTCGTTTTACATTAAGATAATTTATTTTAATTTAAGTTTTATTTGAAATACAACATTGTAGTTATACATTTTCTAACTTCTATACATACACATAGATATATTTCTATGAATGTATATGCAAACCACAATGAAGATTAGAATGCATTTGACCCTTTCGTTAAAAAAAAAAAAAAAAAAAAAAAAAAAAAAATTTTTTATTTTTCATGTTATATTTTTTTAAAGGTAAAAAAGCGACATAATAAAGACGTAAGCTAATAATTCCGACGTAATAAAGATGTTAAAATCCGACGTAAGATAATACATTCAAAGCCAGAAACACATTTTTCATATTGCATTAACTGAGCCAAAAGATATTGAACTTCATTACAAGGGCAAGACTTTTACTCCATTTTTTTTACTGAAAGTAATTTTACAATTAACAATAAAAATGATTACTATATAATATTTGTTTAACTTTTACAGTAAATTGAAACTAGCAATTTGATGCTCCAAGATATTCAGTAGAATTGGAAATGTTGGAAATGGATTTTGTACATTTATATAAAAAAAATTCTTCGACTCAATCGATTCTCTTGAACACTTAAATCTGATGATCTAGATTAATCCTCAAGTTCCGTAGTAAACCAAGTTCAAAAGAAATAAATTCATGTGAATGAAAATTTGTAATCCAGTTGAATATTTCCTCCTGATTAATTTCACAACTTTGAGCTGAAGAAACTTCAAACAATTGAACCATGTGACTGAAAAATCGTCCTCTCAATTTTTATCTTCATAAGTTGCCATTTCAAAATGTTTATTGAAAGTCACTACTATACTGTTTCGAATGCCCTAATTTTGCCCAAGAATTTTCTCTTTTTCTTTCTTTTTTTCTGAGGGTGGGAAGAGATATGGACGCTTGTGTAGTTATACCCCAAAATTCATTTTACATATAAAAACTCGAGGTTTTTTTTTCATTATTTAAAACCTATTTTTAAAGATGAAAACATAAAATTAAATAACATTATTGATTAAAAAAATCAACTTTCTAAAAAAAAAGAAAGCAATTAACAACTACTAAAAAGGGAGAAAAGGGGAATCTGCCAAAAAAATTGAAAACCATCAACAAAAAATCGTACAGATTCTTGACAAGTTTACGCTTTCAAATGTATGTTTTGCTTACAAGTTTACGCTTTCATAAAAAAAAAAAAAAAAAAAAAACTGAAAGAGAGAAAAATTATTTTTATTCGTTTTACCATCTCTTCCAGAAACAAGCGTACATGTACGAATAGGAAACCGCCGAGCACCGACTACCACTTACTTGAAGAGCTTGGCTGTATCTATTCCCTTTCTTCAAAAACTGAGCAGGAGGAACAAGCGGAATCTATTTAAAAAGATCTTGGGGACTTGTTTTTCTTAGCGATTCACATGTCAACCGAAACGGAGCGTACGAATGTGCGACAGGGAAGGAAGGCTATTTTTAGGTCCCCCAGAATCTGTTTTCCTGGCTTATGAGGGAAGCTGGTCTTCTTTCTTTTAGCAAGAGCAAGTTGAGCGGATGTCTGCGTCGGCTAAGGACCTCACTGAAGGAAAACTATACAAAGAATTCGGGACTTCCAAGTTTTGCATCGATAATTTATCATCTGCATCTTAACCCTTTCATGAGGGCACGAAAAATGTTAATGACTCCTCACTGTAGTTGATTTTTTATGTATGGAGTTAACCTTAAAAAAATTCAGGGATTGAAAGAAAAATTGTAACTTAACCCAACTTGTAGTATCCATAATAACAACTCTAAGATAATATGTAACACTTAAAACGCCTAACAGCCGTGTGGCATGAATTATGCTTGCATCGGATTACTGTACTTTTAAATTTATAATTAAGCGAAACATAAGACAGTCATGGTCGTAATACGACTTAGAATAAAACTAAAATTAAGTCATTAATGGATACTTTAATTTGAAACAGAAATTAAGTGGAATGTGTTTAACGGGCTCTTAAGTTAAATCGCTGAGACAGCAGAACAGAAAGTGTTATCTGAATGGATGGAATGAATTAAGGATACTTAACCTTTGAGCCACCACCCAACGTTATTTCTTATGAAGAATTAAATTTATTGTACATATATTTCATCATAGATAAATAATAAAATAATTAAGTACAGTTTTTAGTTTAATTAAGTGCAACTTAGTTTCAGACTTCCCTGAATTCAGAAAATACATTTTTTATATTATCTCTCTCTCTCTCTCTGTCTCTGAATACTATTGCTCAAAAAGCTTTGAACTAGATGGTTAAAAATTTAGCATATGGACTGACGACCACATTTGTAGATTTCTGTTAAATTTGAACAAAATCTATTCACAAGAAGTCTGTCTGTCTGGTTGTTCAATCACAAATGAAGTCGATAACTTCAAAATGTATAGAGCTTGGTAGATAAAATTTGGTATATAAGTATAGCATCCAATTGTTCATAAAATTGACCGTCTGTCTGTCTTTATTTTCATATGCATATAAACGCAGTAATTCATAAACGAAATAAATTATATCAATGAAATTAGGTATACTTATCATGTAATTTCAATAGTAGTTCTATGAATGTTATAATTCTCTTGGTCCTGCTATAAAAATTATTTACTGATTTTGTCTTTATAGAAAAATGTTTATTAAACCCATCGCACACAATGACGAGTCTGACTAGGGCATTTATTAATTTTAAGTCTGCAATTAAGTGAGAGTATTATTAAGTAATTTAAAATGCAAAAATCACTTAAAAATGCTTCAATATCTCAAATGCCCTCAAATTATTATAAGAATCAAATAATAATAAATATCCGAAGCAGGATCTGTCATTTAATTAGGGAAGTAAATTCGTAGTTCAAGAGTTTATTAGTAGTATATTATTAATGACATAATAGGTATTCATGATTTATTGTATATAGATTATTTTAAAAAGGAATCAATGTTTAACATTACATAAAATCAATATTAAAAGATATTGTAGTTGCAATAGTACACCTCACTTTTTGTAAATCTTTTATAAATTAATATTATTGAATCCAAATCAATTAAGTAATGGATAAGATTTTACTTATATATTTCAGAATAATATTTAGAAGTAAGCCCTTCAAAGATCTGTGTTATGAAAGCTAATCTTTAAAAAATTTATTTCTGGCAACATCATTATCATCTGGTAACTTAACAGGTATAATAATCTTCCAATTTAGTCAATTAGATTTTACATGTAAATATCTTTTTAATGTATTTCTTGACAATTCGAGTTTTTGATGCTCTGCATGTATGACACCAGTATCTCCTACTCTTTTATTCCGTTTCTATGGTTCGACAGGCGGTATTTGAACATATTAATTCAAAACCAGTCCTCACAACCTTCAAATGATTTTATTTAACGCATATATATGAAAGTGAAATGGTATTTGCATAGTTACATTGCGAAATTCGCCTCAGACGAAGTGCGCAGTTTTTGCGAATATGATTTCCAGTTTGCTGTTCAACATAATTAATGCGCCCTTGTGATTCATCTCATTACAACAGCAACACCTCTCTTTTCAGTGAATGGTGCAAGAGATGTACTATTTTCGGAAAATACTAAACTAAATCAGCACATATAATATTTGTGTATTCTTTAAATTTCGTTAAGAAACGTCTCCCCCTTCCCCCACTTCCCCAGAAAACTAATGCGGATCTAAGCAATGCTGACTATCGTCAGTAGTGTAATCAATTTTTTATTTATCCGGTATGTAATGGTCTTCAATAATAGATGGTAGGTATTTTTTAAGATTATTCGACAAATTTAAAAGCTATTATTTGTTATATTATCTAAAGCATTAGATAAGAGAAATGATCCATCAGACTTAAATATATTCAAAGAATATACAACGAGTAAAAAAATATCCTTTTTATGGTTAACAGATGAAATCTAATCTTTTCTGCGCATAAGAAAACTGAATGATGTTAAAATATCAACAAATTTTATATGCCAAAGCCCAAAAAAGGCCTACTTTATCGATAATTATGATAAATATTAATGTCATATTTTGGTTTAATATCAAAATATCGTAATATTATCAGGATGAATTTCCTATAATTTTTCGAATTCGAACAATAATGTTTGTTCTATAAAATATATATCTATATTACTAAGGACAATGTTTTGTTTAAATATCATCTTCTATATATGCTTTAATTGTTCCATTTAATATATTATATACTAATATGAAATTATTACTTTAGGATTTTTTATTTTTTATTTTTAAGTCGTTGCATAAAAGGATAGCCAAAGATTTGTAATCATTTCTGGAACATATCTAGGTTTTTGCTTCAACAAAAGAAATTTAATCTTTAATGTAATATGCTTAATATATTATGTATACGAATTGTATGTAAAACATGAAATACTATTCTAAGAGAGATGAGTCACGTGTGTATGCAATGTAACATTTTACACACTTCTTTAAAATATACATCAAAAACTGACTACCTCTGAATTAATTTGTTCGTCATTTTTATTGACTGATTTTTGATAGTTTTGATCTAACCAACCATTTATATAATGATAAAATTGCATAATACTACTCGCCAAAGAAATAGCCAATTTATAATTTATTTTTTTACTCACGAATTATATAAGAATTTTAATACGTAATCTGCCTTTATATACATTTAAAAAGAATCATTAATAAATTATATTCTACCAATAACAGGCCTTTACAACGACGAAATTTCTTAAAGCTATAAAGCTAATATAATAAATATTTTTCTATAATAAATATTTAGATAATAGAACATCATTAAAGATTCTCACGTAAAATTTGTAAACTAGATAAGATTGGGTAAGAATGCGTAATAAAATAACATTCTGTCACACAATTTATAAACAAAGATTTAAGTTTTCTTTAATATTTTTAAATCTATAAATAAAAATTACTACTAACAGTGCATATTAACATGCATATTAATAATATATATTCATTCAAATTTTTTCTAATTCCGAAATTTAATTAAAAACATCTAAATTTTCAGTGAAAACGTAACTCTAGTAGTTTATTAAAATGTTTAGCAAATTATTTGTTTAATTATTAAATCTATAAAAAATAACAAATTCGTCGTTAGATATTTAAATTGAATACATTAAATACTTGTCCTCCGAATCCTAATTTCCTCATTGTAATCATTTTTTGTTTAGAAAATGATTTAAAAGGCAGTTGCATTGACTTCCTTTCCTTTTCTATGGATTTTAATTCTTTTATTTACAAATTGTATAGTGATTAAAATCTAGGAGCTAGTTTGACTTAAGCTTTAAACTAGGTGCATATCAAAGAGTAAACCAGAATAAAGTTTTTTTTTTAAATAAAACTTTATTCCTTTATGAAATTGAATTGTCATTGGGAAGAAAAAGCGTTTAACAGATCTAAGTACACTAATATTTTTGTAATTTCATTTTTAAGGTAAAATGTTTATTTTCTAGTAATAAAATAAATTTTGTCATGAATAGATAATTGAGGTAACAAAGAACTCCAATAAATTTAAGTTTAATCTGTAACAAATCATATAAGATTAAGTGTAGTGATTGAAATAGAATCAGTAGATCTTAAAAAGTGTTTAACGTTTTTGAATAGAGGGTGGTCCTCTCATAAGATTAATAAATGCTGACAAATACATCATCGCGTTACAATGTCCTGCGACACGAATCAATTCTCACGATATAGCTGTCAAGTGCGTTGGCGATGACAAAACACGCCAAGAAGCAAACCGTTACAAAATTGCACGGAAGCCGAGAGCCGCTGACGCGTCAAGATAAATTGAAACAGTCCACGTGACTTTTTCGTGCGTCTGCCGCTAGCCACAATCCATCATCCTGGGCGACCAAGACGCCATTAGCCAATGCTAATCGCCCCTCAGACCTTCCGCGAAAACAGGTGTGTAATTAAATCAATTCACTCTCACCTGCCACTCAACGAAACATGAACCTCTCGTCTTCAAGATGATGGCGGAAAAAAATGATGATGTCTATGATACATTAGTCGGGTGATCGAGTAGTTTATGATCTGGCGATCGGAGCAGTTAGTGGTGTACCGGAAACAGGATAATGATAATGAACACATTTTTATGTGTACCACCCGGGGTGTGAGACATCGACCTTGAAAAGATTTTTATATGTTTCCGCGTGCGATAAAAACTACCACTGATAAGATAAGATAGACGATCTATAGGAGATTCGTCTTTCCTGATAGCGGTCACAATAAAAAAGAAAGCGGTTTCTATTTTGACAGATAAGGACAAAGAGAAAGAATAGAATAGAAATATCATACTATCAGTGTAAAGTAAATTATTGAAGAATGATAACCATTTATTGTACCACCCATGGTGATTTTTGAGTGTACACTGTCCCAGATGGTATAAACAGTCTTTACCTACCTCGACGGTGGTAAACCTTTCGCTAAATTACTAAATTGCTACAGGCACTAAACGAGTTTCCAGCTTTAACATAAGTACTACTTGTGTCTGGAATGTGTAGTCGGAAGTATTTAAAAAACATTCTTGAATAAAGGATTACCAAAAGCTTCATCGTCATATTTTCTATAACAGAAATTACTGTAATACTTCCTATTGAATGAGTTAATAATTTAAATTCAAGAATTACCCGTCTATTTGAAATATAAAAGCGAAATTATTATAATTACATAAAAGAATGTTGAATAAATATATACCGAAGAGTCATATCTTTGAATGAATCAATTAATCTAAAACAGAATATAAAAAAACAATTCACACCTTAGTTATTAATTGGAGATAAATATGCTTGTAATCTATTGCAATTTCGAAGTTAGATAATTTTGCTATTCGAGTCACATCTTCGTATAAAATATATTATCTAAAACATAAATTTAAAAAATATTTCATACGAGAATTATTAGCTGGAAATAAATATGTGTACAGTCTAGTGCAATTTTGACATTAGAGAAACTGGCATAGAACGAAAATAATTATTCAAAAAGATATTCACGCACTTGTATAGTAAATGTATGCACATTTACAATATCCCTCTAAAGTAACAGTAAAATAATTCTTATAGATATTTTCACTAATATCGTGGATTCGTTTTAATAACTAAAATCTAATTATAGATTGGAGAATTATTGATTAAATTCAATGAATAATTATTAAACTAGCTAAGTATGTTGTAAAAAATAAATTTAGCAATTTATTTAATTTTTAATCTTTCAGAAATTGGTAAAAAATTTCGAAATAAAGAAACAGCTAAGAAAATCTAAAGGAAAAGTTATTAATTTATCTGAAATTTATAAAATTCTTGAATTTTTTTTAATAATCGATGTGAAATTTATTATTAGAGGCATTATTTATTAGGATTTTTTATGAAAAAATTGATCAATTTTATATAAACATTAGAGCTAACTTAATTTTTTTCCCCCATTCAATGAAATGAACGACACAAGCGAAGTCGCTATTATTGTGCCGTGGTGAAAGAAGAATTTTTATTGATTGATATTGTTTTTAATTTTAAGAATGCTCCATATTTAATAAATATTTTTATAAGAGCAAGCACAATTCAGTCCAAAAGAATGAAGGAATTTAACGAGATAAAATTTAATTATAAATTCGTTACTTCCACATGTCTAACTATAGTCAAAATTAATAAGTTTTTATTATGCAAAATATTGCATAAAAATGGAGGGAAATAGCTTTGAACTGTTTCCAATAATGAAATTGGTTTTCTAGGTTTACTCTAAATCAATGGCTTTTGGTAGATAATTTAAAATTATAAACATATATTTAAGTGATGCATTGTTCAGTTTGTTCTGTTAATTAATATAGTTCATATGTAGAGTTTTAACAATTATCATATTTCTATACCAAATTTCATATAGTTAAAGTCTTTTCACTTCCGTAAGTGCCTTGCTAAAAATATAACACTATTTATATATGCAGATGAAATTTAGTCAAATGATTGAATAATTAATACTAAAAACTCGTTCTGTTAACCAAAGAAAATTAATTTATTTAAAAATGAAAAGAAATGAAACTAGTCCATTTAATAATTGTTTAAAGAATCAGTTTACAGAATTGCAGCTCAAATATTTCTTTTGGTATAACTATACATATTCATTAAAAATTATAGAATATTAAAAAAAAATACAGTGATATACAATGTGAGCGGCTCTCTGTACAGATTTACGGAATTATAATGGAATATTAACCAGATAATTTATAGTTTTATTTCAAAATATAAACATTGCGAATGAATAATATGATGAATAAATAAACATAAAAAAATTAAAACAAACTATTTCACATTGCTTCCAAGAAAATCAACAAATACAAATTTATAATAGAAGGAAAAGTAAAATTGTTTAATGCTTGCTTTTGCGAATTTTTTTTGCATAGAATATTTTGATTATGGATTTGTTTTGAAGAGACATTTAATAAATCACAAAAAGGTTGGTAGGAAGAACGATTCCACTTCGTAGAGCATAGTTTTTGGTACATTTGATTGGTGGTTTTGAAAATTGTTAAAATGTTCTTCTCTTCTCTTTTTATTACAAAGACAATTATGATTCAATTTTCTGAAAAAGGTACGCTATATTAAGTAAATTCAAAACAAATAATCGATTTTTATCTTTAAAAAATATCGTTTTTGCTGCAGTTTATGCTTATTATATTTTCTTTCTGAGTAAAGCGGCAACTTTTGTCCATACCGAAATGCAAAATATTATATCTAATGTTATTAACAATATTTTATTTCTTTATTTTGTTTCCTCTCTAATATGTTATGCTCCAAGCGCTGCATAAATAGAATATTTATATTAATAAAACTGATTTTACTGAAATGTTATTTTTTGTAAAAAAATATATAAATAAATGAGCAAGCCATATGATTTTTTATGAACAAAAGTTAACTAGTTTTATATTCGCATATTGACTTAAAATCCAATACAAAAATAGATGAATCTATAAGAGAATTTTGGAAAGAAGTATAGTATTTTATTTTCTTGTTCGGAAAAAGTCGTTAGAGAATATATCATGGAATAGAATATTATTTGATTGAAAAACAGAATACGCCATCGAGTTTTTATTAAAATCAAATATATGTATTTCATTTAATATAAAAATATAAACTTATGTCATTTTTTTATTTAAAGAAAATTATATCTTTAATTAAATGTATTAATTAGAAATTTGTTTAAAGGAAATTGTATCTTTAATTTATATATCAAAATTTATGAATTAGTAAGTAATTTAATTTTTACGAGTATGCTAATGCTTAGTACGTTATGTTATGCTGGACTACAGCAAAACTCTAAAAACAATATATGGATAAAGTTATATGGATAACACAACTCAATATATGGATAACACAACTCAAAACTTAATACAACAAATTATCACTTTAGATAAGCAATTAAGAAACTGGATTATTACTTATTTGAAGAAGAATTAGCTTCAATTGAGAACTGAATTTAAATATTAAAGAGCCATTAAAAAAATTTCAGCATACAAAAAGAAAGTAAAAGCCATTGTTCTAAGTTATTTAATAATTGTGAGTTAAGTTGAAAACATAATAAAGAATGAAGGTGAAAACAAAACAGCCACAAGTATCACGTGCAAAAGTATGATAAATAGTATTTTGATGTAAACAACTATAATAAATCGAAAAAGCCGTTTTTCATAAGCATAATAACAATTGTCACGACAACTTTACGAATAAACGTTTATTCGGAAAGCACAAAGAGTCCAGCATTTATATATTCAATACGCCATAAAATAATTATTGAAATCAAATGTAAATAATATGGCAAATTTTCCATATTATTTAATTGACATTTTTCTCCTCCGAGATTTACAGTGTTTTAATAGAGTAAAAATAAAGCATCATATTAATTGTTTAAGAATACAAGAATTTTGAGTTTGAAGCATTTCGTCAAATTTTAGTTGCTTGCATTAAAAAGTCGCAGCATTTCTTAATAAATGCATTTAAATCATGTATTCCTTGTACTTATTCCCATCATTATTCTTGATAAGTATGAAATAACATTTCTGAATAAAGGTATGCTTTTTATACTAAGATAAGCTTTTAAGCTACAATTCATCGAAATCAACTTCTTTCTGAAATGAAAGCAATATATCTCGAGGAAATAAAATTTATTCTCTCTATTCAGACTTTTAGTAATTTTTTCTCTGCAGTTATACTTATGTTTCTAAAAAGAATATAAACGAGTATTTTATAAGAAAAATTCAACATATGATGCTTTAAATTATATAATAAATTTGATATTGTTTTCAAAAGTATGGTTGAAATCTACTTGATATCCCGGTTCCTCAATCTGACTACACTTATTTGGTGGAATGACTCAAACAGTTTTAAAAGTATGGTTCGAAAAATGTATTGGTTGCGAGGATATTGATATTACTGTTGATATTGTTAAAGGTGATTTTATAAGAAAATTTCAATATGCAAAGCGTTAAAAGCCGCTTATTGATGTAGATCCAATGTTACTACGATTAACTATTAATTGCTACGATTAACTATTTTATCTATCATTTGAACATAACCATAGATAAATTTATGATTAAAAATTTATTCTACAGTTTTGGATTATAAAAAGATTTTTGTATGCAATTTCCAAAGTCGCAAAAAAAGCAGTTCAAAAAGGAACAAAAAGCTATTCAGTTGTTATATTCAATAGAGCCTTTATAGACTTGCTAAAGTGTAAATAAGAAAACCACTTTTTTCGAATTATATTTTCAGAATTGCTTGTTTCTTCTGTACATAAAAAAAAACATATGTAACAATTGTAACACATGTAAATTTCGATTAAAAGAATCATTATCAAACGTAAAACGATACTGAAAAATTATGGTAAAAAATTCCGAATTCAAAGTAACACTACGTGTAAATTATCGTAGAAAATTTCGTAAGGAAAAAAAAAGGAACAATTCAACTTTGACAACGTTTTTTTATATCATTAAAGACATCAAAATTACGGAAATAAAATTCTACTGAATTGTTCAAGTTCAAGCAATTGGAACTACACTTTTTTTTCATGTTTCATGAAATGTTGAGTTCATTTCAAATTCTGTTTTCTCAAAACGTCACGCTTCAAGCGAAAGTTCAAAACAGAAATAGGTTCATTCTCACGCAAAGCAATGATGCAATGCTTTTTCAATTTGGCGCTCAAAATTTAGTATGATTATTTTGATACTGAACAATATAACCTCAATAAACATGCATTTCATAACGTTCTTTCTTTCTTTTTTTAAAGTGAAAATAATATATTAAGAGCAATAAAATAGTTGTATATCATGCATCATCGATTTTAGTGCCGAATGTTTATGAATTTCGAAACTTCGTTTTAAATATTTTATTTTTGATAGGTAAAAATCTAAATAAGCACAACGTTTACGATTTTTTTAATACAAGTAAAGAATAACTTTTCGTTTTATACATATATATATATTAGTCCCATGAAGTTAGTAGATCATAATACAAGAAAGTGGAAAAAAAAGGAATATAATTCAATATAATGCTGTTTTTCAATAGTTTTTAAGTTGTTTTTTTTTTCAGCTAATGGTTCTTTGCAAAATCTGACTGAATGATCACAATAATTATATAATGAAGCAACTATTATTCAATAAAATTTAATAAATAACATTTTAAAAACTGGTTTGGAATTTATAATTGCAAAATATCAGATTCATTTCATATTTCACATGTCTATTCGTTTTCGACATTATTAACTTAGATGTGTTAAATTAAACGTAATTTTATAACATGACGTAAACATGTTATAAATTGTAACTTAATTTGCAGTTTACAGAAGAAAAGTGTTAAATTGCAATGTAAGTTACAATTTAAGCTAATAACGAGGTCTTTTTATTTTATTTTTCCATTATTTTTAAAGCCTATCTGATTTTTAAAAGTCTCTGGGATTTATTCCTTTGTAATAACGTCGTTATGACGTTTGCCCATTTTTTTTAAAGCAGAAATTACTTTTTATGAAACTTTGTTTTTCTTTATCAGTCAATGCATATTTTGCAAAAACCTTTGCTGAATAGATATGCTTTATATAGATAATTGATTAATAGCTAGCAAAAAAGTATGTTCTTATATTTCATAGTTATTATCAGAGGTGAAAGTCTATTAGCACAAATACCATCATCTTTAAAGAATTTGGAGAAAATATAATTATAGAAGGGGGGGGGATTCTAAATTCTTATTGAAACAATGTTTTAATAAAGAAATTGTTATTTAATTATTAAAAAAAGGACTTGTTAATTCATATTTAAAACGCAAAAGTGAAATGCTTGAATTTTACCATCGCAATGAAAATCTTTCATAAGTTTTAAGCAGTCTTAAAGCAACACTCTTAAAAATTGAATAAAAATTTATTACTAGAATTTTTTTCCTGTATCTTTGAAGAACGGATTGTCAAGTTGCTGTACATTTTTTAAAATCGCTTATAAAAGAATACCATAAGAAAAAATTCAATAAATCTTAAAATCCATTTTTCAAAAGCTTTTCGATTTCAGTACTTCCCTGTTTATATTTCAAATAAAATTTTAATTTTTTTTCAGTGCATTAAAAGTATACAGCCATGGGCATTCAACTGGTCTTTGTGATAACAATACAATAAAGAAAATTTACCCACTAAATTTATTTAATTATACTTATAGCACAAGCTCCGTTTGCATTAAAAGGTATACTTGTTTTATCAATCTTCAGTTACCTATTATACCTGATTGGTATAATTCATTATTGACTGATACTTATTATTAAAGTAATGAAAATGTTACTTCATGTCATGCTTGTTAAACAGACTTCGAAAATTATTAAATAGCATTTATCTATTTGGTTAGTAATAAGTGACAGTTTACTATTCGGAATTAATTCAAAAAACATATCTTTGACAGAAGTCATAACATTTTCAAAAAAGATAAAATTAAAGTTCTGAATTTAATTTGGAGGAATAAATAATTAAATCGAAACTATTAATTAAAATTCCTTTGTTGTAAACTGATCGCATGTTCGGATTTAATGACGCAACTTTTCCCCTGTTGCTCTTAGTAAACGAGTGTTTTTAAAAGCCAAGCATTTCCTATATTTATGTTAGTTTATTGAATTAAACAGACTTTGAATCATTAGATTCATTTTAAATCATATCGAATTGCATGATATTCTGCTTAAGAATAAATTATTCATTATTATTTGATGAATCCAGCAAATTATAACAAAATGAAATATAAAAAATTCACTTGACAAAGATTTTTTATGATTCTTTGTCTATCAAATAACTACAAAATGAATTCGTGCGAAAATAATAAATCTTATTAGTAATTGGCAAGGAAATCACAGCAAACTTTGGCGTTTGGGGGGAATTTAATTTTTATTTCGAAATTTAATGTCCAGTTTCTATTGTTAGTGTTTAATAATCTTTCTTAAATTCAAGTTCTAATTTATCAACAAAATGTATGGTGCAAGATTTACAAGTAATTTAGAAGAACAAAAGTAATTTGAAAATTTCAGCTTTCATATTATTCTTCTAGTCATTACTTGAGATAATTCTGTGATTTAACTCCTGAAAAGTCATCGATAAATTAATGAAACGATGGAGAGTGCATCAAAATCTGGCATTATTTTTAATTTCTCGATCAAAAATTGAGAATAATTTTGAAATTCCTTTGTTGAATAGTGCAATTCAAAATAATTCTGAATTAAGACTTTGCCTTTTTCGTAAATCATTCCTAATTTTTTTTATGTATTTGAAGAGTTAATTAATAATTTTTTATTAAATCAGGGTCTAATAGTAGTGAACAAATTAAAGACCCCGATTTATTTCTATTTCAATTTGTCGATCACTAAACAACGATAATATGTTAATATGCTTTAGATAATATGCATTTACATCTTTATTTTAAAGAAATAATTAAAGATGTTAATTTATTTATTCTTAATTGGACCAATTAACTATTATAATATACAGCATTAATATTATTTAAAAACTTTGGTTTTTGAAATTTTTGAACTAAAGAGATTAATGTATAAATGTACGTAAGACTTCAATTCATAAATTTTGTACAAATATTATAATATTAAAAGTATAAAAGACTTTATACTTTTATATAAATATATAAAATATATATATATATATTGTATTAAATTGTATATTAATTAACTGTGCATATTAATAATTATATTTTATTATTAAATTAATAGCTTTAACGGTGTATATCATTTAAGAAGTTTATTTTGTAATAACAAAATACATAAGTTTTGAAAAATATAGTTTTAAAAAATATGACTCAAAATTTTACCCTTTTTGAAGCCGCTTAAATATGCAATTTTACTCCCCAATACATCAATACAAAAACTTGGGGCAAACGACTTCTAAATAATGCTTTAATTTTGCTAAAAAATGTAAAAATAAAATCTAGGATTTCGATAGTTACTACTTTATTGGAGTTAGTACCAATTTCATAAACAACTATATACATGGAGACATTTAATAATTAAAATTGCTCCGCTAACTTCAGTTCTTATATGCATTTACTCCCATGGTATATATTTATATAATTCCAAATAAGATTATTTATTTATTTTATTTTCCTCTCTTCTACTGTTTTTTCTAGTCGTCATATATTAATCCGAGATTGAATGGCACAGATTTTCAAAAATAGTGCTATAATGATTTTGCATATCAGTGGTAAAATAATTGAAATGTAGAAAATGCATACCATTATATCTTAAAATATAAATAATCTTCACCCAAAACCACCGTCAAATTTGATATTTGGCGAAGTTTATTCTGTAATGCTAATTAGTAGAATTTATTGTTGTAATTATTTCGAAGTTCCAATTATAATTTAACTTTCAAATTGACACACATGAAAGTATGCGAATATTACAGTAAGAATTAATAGAAAAATTTATCGGAGTAATTGGATTATTATTAGAAAATATATATATATAAAAATGAGCTGGTAAATTATCTAACATAATGATTTTTTGAAACACTCTACATATTTAAATAAAAATTAAGGAAATGTTTAGTTTGTTGTTTAAATTCTGCTTTGAAAAATGTTATAAGAGCATCAAAAATAATCATGGTATTTTTCTGATTCTTTCATTAGATATATCGTGATTATGTTACGAATTAATTTGCAGTCAAATTTATAAAACTAATAGTAGTATTTTATATTTATGCATAATGAAATGATCATTTCCTTTGCTCTGGAAATGCTAAGACGTTACATTTTATCCATTTATAAACTAAAAAATATTGTTTGAAAAAGTATGCTGTTTTTAAAATCTTATTCCCTTGTTTTCACCATTTAAGTAATTAGATGTAGGAACTTTTAAAAGCTCATGAATGTATCTGAGCCTTTAAGGTACGTATTACAGAGAAGCCTTATAGAAATATAATTCAATAACAGTTTTTCCATATTTTAAATTTGTGAAAGGTCATTACACCTATTGTTATGTTCATGAGTTGAGAATATTATTTAGGTGTGCACTGGTTTCAAGAAACAGCTTTTAACTTTAAATGCAATATCAACAAATAAACTAATTATCAGTAGCATTTCCAATAATAAAAATTAAAAAAGCATAAATTATAAATAGTAATTGCTTAATGTCCTATTTTCAGTATTCTCTTCCGAATACTACACGTTTCGGGTCCATTTTTTAATCCATTCCTTATCTTAAAGTAAGCAGTACTGCGTTCTCACAGAGAAATAGTGAATCTCTGAACTGAATTCAACATTTTCAAAGTAAGAAATTAAGACATTACTGCAATAAATACCACTGCATCGTCTTCGAAATACATGCGAAATGCTTGTATTGTCTGGGCCTGACAAATTTTGTAAACAAACCATTAAGACTGTAGGATTACACGGTTTTTAAAAGACATCAATAATAGTCATTAGAGAACGCATTTACGAAGATGAGAATTTAATAATAATTAAAAAATAAAATTATTCAAGTTTAAGTCCTCTGATTGCATGCATAAGTTGAACGAAACAGACTAAATTTCAGGTACACATCTTTTTAGAGAAAACTGTATTTTATAGATAATTATATAAAATATCATTTGGTCTTAAAGAATTACTTTTCAATTTGATCAGATTCAAGCTTTTCTTCTAAATAAATTAATAAATCTCAAAATGGAAATTATCAAACATGCTGGATCAAGAAATTTTTTAAGGCAACAAAATTCATATATACAATTAAATTGTATATTTAGTTATCAAAATTTAAAATAACAAATGCACTAGCCCTTTGTGTGCGCGCGAACGTTTAGATAATTTAATTACAAAGAAATTCATTAATTTCAATTACAAACAGATCTTTACAGATCTTTACTTACAGATCTTTTTAAAACATAATGTACATTTATGTTTAATTATTCCAAATATCCTAGCCAATGGAGTTTTTAAAAAATTATTTTCTAACCTAGTCAGATTCGCGATTTACCTCTAAATATCAATTATCAAACATGCTGGAACCAAGCAATTTTTTAAAAAAATGTCATTATAATGGTCATTAGAATATATATTGAAAAAGTTAATCATTGGAAGCAAAATAAACATAAAGTTAGCAATACATTAGCAATGCAAGCAAACATTATTTTGTTTGTAAACTGATATATTACAAACATAAAGTTAGTAATACATCAGCAATCTTTAAGTAATACAAACATATTTAAGTTGTCATTTAAGTCAAAAGATGTAAGGAATTATTTTTTCACCGTTGCTAAATTCATGATATATCTTTATGAATTTTCAATTTATTTGACACAGATTGAAATAAACATTTCATGAAGATGGATTAGTCGTTGCTTTATTAAAGCATTAACCGTTTTCAAACTTAGTGACTAATGTTTATTAAGGACAACGATTCAGATGGCAAAAATTAATTAATTGATGACGTGCTTGTTCACATATACTGTAATTATTTCCCACATACTGTAAGGTAGGGATGAATTCTGTTGCGTTCAAGACCTGATGTCAGGGCTTGATATGTGTTCCTATGTACTTCGATGGTAGGAATAGACGGTAAGAACTTTTGAAGCCTTACCTTGCTGCTGCTTCCTCGTGGTCTTCTTTTCCTTCATCCATGGATACTCCGGGACGGCCACCCCCGAATAGCCGTTGGGGTGCTTGGGATTGTCGGCAGCCGCGGAGTCCGGAGACACTCCACCGCCGATGCCGGCGCTCGACGTCTGCTGGGCCGGGGGAGGGCACAGGCTCTGCGCCGAGCTGCCGCTGGTGATTGATGAGCCGCGGTGGAACGTTTCATTGATATGAGGCAGAGCTGTCATAAATTCTGCCATGGACGGCTGGCTGTTGATAAAACCGCTCTCCATCGCCGTACTGCCACCGCCACCCTCCATGCTGCCGAAAAGAGATTTATTATTTGAGTTCTCACACACACGTGGGGCCCGCGGACTCGGCCCTGTGGGGGGTGGGCCCCTTTTTAGTGCTCTCTCTCACTCTACCTGCTAGCGGCGAGCGAACGTCGTATTCCTCGCGCGAACACATAACACTCCTCCGTCGAGCATTTCGGGCGCGTTTCCCCGATTGATAAAACGAAATCTGACCATTTCGGTTGCGTCACGTGATGTCGGGGGGAACCAATGGCTGCCTCTCGTCGCTTTCTCTCTTCCACAGACGCCAGCAGCGCCTTTGATCCCGCCGAAAACACCCCTCCACCCACCCCATCGTTCTTTTGCCTCCCTTCCCTTCCTTACTTTTTTTTGTGCCCCTTCTCCAGTATGTGTGTGTGTTGTGCGATCGTTTTCTTTTTTCGCTCTTCGGTCCCTTCGTCGTGGGCTGGAGCGGAGCGCGGAGGGAATTTCGGGAGAGAGAAAAGAGGAAAACGGGAAAAAATTAAAAGGAAAAGGCCCCTTTAATTATTTTCTTCTCTCTCCACCCAACTTTGCTTTCCTCACCTTTCACGTTTAATTCGAATCCCCTTCCCTTTAAGACGGTTCGGGAGCATTTCATTAGTTAACAGATTGCCCCGCTTTGACTATTACTAACTACGCTGTGTTGCTGATGGAAGGGGGGGGGGATAAGAATAAAATGGGGAAGGGCGCGAGTACTAATTGGAGAGGGATGTGTGCAAGTTGGAAGGGCACTCACTGTTCTCTTTTTCTTTCATTTTTATTCTTTTTTTTTTCCAGCGTTATATTTTAGAGTTCATGAGAAAGTTAAATTGTTTAAAGAAAAGGCTGGCTTCGAGAAAGAAGCTTTGGACTCAGAATCAACGTTATTGTTTATTTTATTGTTAATTAGTGTCTAATGAATTTCCTAACAAGCTAATTTTTCGCTCGTATATCTTTTATTCATAAATTAGCTTAAATGTGAATTCGAAGAAAAAAATTTAAATATTTTTTAACAAAAATTCAAATTCAAAATTAGAAAAATTAAAAGAAGATTTTAAATTTTTATCTTTAGCTGAAACCTAATATATAAATGATGTCACTGTTCCTTGGGAAATACAAATATTCGAATTCAAAATTTATATTGAGGATTTTACTTGAAATTCGATTCAAAATAGTTCTGGATTAAGAATTAGATAGCATTAGGAAGTAGAGTTAGAGATAGCATCTAATTTCTGCATAAATTGCCATCTAATTTAAGTTTCTTTCATATATATATTTTTTTCATTTTTTAAATTTTTTATTACATGCTATGGGGAGAAAATATGGATGTAAATTCAAAAGTCTTTTAAAAATTCATTGAAATTAAAATTATAGGATATTATTAATTTTTTTCAGTGGAATTTTAACACATAAGTTATATATTAATTCCTTGGAAAATGTATACATTCCAACTCAACATTCACAATGAGAATATTGCATTTTACATTCCAACTCAGCATTCACAATGAGAATATTGCATTTTGACAGTTAAGAGGAAAGAGATAATGATAATTTTTGAAAACAATTTTAATGGAAAGTAATTCATTAAAAATTGCGCAACTATAAATAAGATAATGTAAACCTCTTTCCAAAGAAATAAGTTTATATTTGAATTCTGTAAGGCGAGAAGAAAAATCACTAAGTCATGCCAGCGTTGAAAGTCAAAACAATCCATGGATTAACATGATCTTATTCCCCAACTGAGATTCATATTGCCATATCTTAATAATTCATGTAAATCGTAACTCAGAAATTCAATCAAATTAATATCTTTTTCTAGAAATATTATTAAAGATTTAATCCTATATATATATATGAGGATGAAATTAAAATAATCCTCAATATCTCTAGGATTTTGAATTATACTAAAAAGCATTTTTGCTTCTACTACAATAAATATTGCATTACTCTAAAGACAACTTGAAAACTAATCGTCAATTTATTTTCAGTCAATAAATGGAAAGTTTTCACTTTTGAAATGAGGAAAGGAGAGAAATAATATTAAATATAATTAAGAAATATTATTTTCCTTTGACAGACAATCTGCACAAAATATCAAGAAACAACTATAATGTTTGGTTTTATGATTGAGTAATTTTAAAATAATTGCCAGAAAATATCTCATAAATACCGAAAATCCTAACATTAATTTCATTTGTCTGATTTCAGTATACAACAGTTTAGCTTTTAAAAACGAGCCCTTAAAACTTTTTATTAGAATAATCTAATGAATTAGAATAA
>JAPMOR010060100.1:0-13902 GCA_026543865.1 Argiope aurantia
TATTTTCTGCGAACGACACATCATGTCACTCCTGTTCTTATGATTGATTTCGCGAGCGGAAAATAGTAAACAACAATAATTACGGACAAATAATCAGGAATTGAGCAGAATCGTTGCGCAAGGATTGTTTCGTAATGGCCGACTGTCACAAGAGCGTAAATTAACCCCATTATTCACGTAATTGCAAAAAAAAATTTTTTTTTTACTAAATTATATTTAATTGTATCTTTTATAAGAAAATTATAATTTCATTATTTTAAAAGTAAATATGTATACAAATACGTAATTTCCATTCGTTTATTGTTATCGTTTGTTGAAATACGCACTTTATAAACAGCGGAATAATGGAATTATTAAAATATCATATCATATCTTCATAATATTATATTTACTCAGTTAAAATATTTAAATATGAAGGTACCCTGTTAGCACACGATATCTCCAGGATGTTATCCGAGATTGTAAATGCCGACCAACATCGTATGGATATCGCCACATTGTTGTTGGGGCATTTTGTGCTAATAGGGAAATTATTCTTAATCGGTAAGTCAACCAGACTGATTAATATTTGAAATAAAGTTTATCCAAAATAAATACAAAATCAAGTGTTGCGAAAAAATGGCACGAACGAAGCAAGTATAAAAATGAGATGAGTATCATTTTCTTCCAGAACTTGTTTTATGTTTTTATAGTAATCCTTATATAAAAAGGAAAAATCGTGTGCAATCTTTCTTTTTATTTCCTATTTTCGGGTAGTAAGTTTTGATGAATATATTTAAAAATTTACTGAACAAGGCAAATTTCAGTTAATCTATGAAATTTGGCTCTTATATATTAACCCACCGAGTGGTTAAATATTCTAAGCATTGTTTCTCAAAAATTTATATCTCCTAAAAATTGAGTTATTTCAAGTAATATATATACTTGTGTATATACCTTAAGAAACGAAAGAATTTTCCCGTTTCTGAACGTTGGCTCATTGCCTCCCTAGTTCCTTTCTTCCTCCCCCCTTTTCACATAAGCAAATTGTAGCTAAAATTAAATCCTCTAATCCCTAATTCGTATTTAAAATATTCTTCACAAACGGTTTTAATTTTTCAAATAAATTAAAGCCTCCCTTGAATTTTTCCTTTATTTCATTATTTAATACGAGTAACCCTGAAATTGTACTTTTAAAAACGAAAAAAAAAAAAAAATCAAAGATAGATAAGCAAAGGCCATATTACAAATTAATATTCTATCGATAAATTTAAGTGGTGAATAATTTTTAATGAATTGAAAACGTTTAATTTAAATAAGCTATTTTAAAAGGAATAAAAGTAAGAAATTTTCAAGCTTATTTTATTTTTTAACAGCCGCGCCATGCATGCTTTTGCTATAAGAATCTAATTTAAGATATTTTTGTATTAAAATATGCAAATTCCATAATTGAACAACAAAAACTATCGATTTTTATTTGCACAGGTATAAAGTTTAAAGTGAATACGTAGATTTATACATAGATTTACAAATATCCTTTCAGGCAAGTCGGCACCCAATAATAGATAATAAAAAGAATTTCGTGTCCAAAATTATACCAGAGCTTTTGACCAACTGACTGGACGAAGGGTTATTGAGATATACAATGATATTAGCATTATCTAGGCTTTCTACTTTTGGCACTTTGGCCATTTAAAATCTTTTCAGCGAAAAATATCCCTATCATTTAAAAATCCCTTTTTCAAGGTTTCAACGCAATATGATGCACGCTTCACTAATTGATAAAATTGTTAATATGATAAGCGACAGGTGGATTAATTTATTAAGAGTCGCAAGAAGTACAAGACATTTTGATGCCTTTGAGTTCTTTGTTTCTGTGTTCTATTTCACTTGCTTTTGAGAAAAGCCCCGATTAATGGCAGAACGAATGCCGGCATTACTAATGGACCGGAGTAAGAATTTAATATAGTTCAGCAACGGATTGTAAAACCCTCCGCGCTTTTGTGCATGCGTTAGGATGGATTTAATTCGTCAAAATAGGGATGAAAGGAGAAGATGTTTACATTTAACAATGAAGACTCGTGGTTTTCCGAGACAAACATTGCAGATAATTATACCGGAAACGCGCTTATCGTTTCGCGTCTCAAACCCTAATGAGATGGGGTCGTCGAAAAGTGGTCGTCTCGGAATCCGTTGACGAAGTATAGCCGATTTTCCAGCTTCAGCTGTCTTTTCATTTCCTGTCAAGCCAAAGTGCCTATGAAAATGAATACGAAAGTTTGTCTAAAGAAATGCAAGACGTTGTGGATTTAAAGAGACTAAGTAATGAAACTTTTTATTGATTCAAAGACTCACGAAATTGATGCACAAAATAAATTATGAATGCAAGTCAATATATTCTAGTTCAAAATTTACCTTGATTTCAGGGACGAACCCGGAATAGTGTATGTTGCAGTTATGATGATTCTTATTAGACAGTCCGAATCACAGGCATGGTTAATGGCACTGGACATTAAAAGTGAACTAACCGTGTCAGACTTCGTATTTTATTCCTTTTGAGAGTTTTACGAAGTTCTAATTTCCATCCATCGAGAAGGGTCAAGAATATAATGTACCTGAATCTTTATATCAGAAAAGCATGCTGTGCAAGAATATGCGATTGTTACTGCCATTAAGTCTCCCGTAAGAAGAATGGCTTTATTTCGTATTGGGAATGAACGAAGGAAGATCTATTGTCATAGTTGTTCAAATGCCTCTGCATGGAGTCTAGATTTATCAGACGCTCCGAACATTCTGCAAGTATATAAAATTGTATTACTGAATTCTCTTAATGTCTCAGTTATTCAAACTCTGCAACATTTCGTCTCCAGATACTGTCAAATTTTAACATTCGTTTTACAGGAATAAAATTTGCATAACATACAAACACCAAATAAGACAAATTAACGATCTATATATGATATAATAGGCTGTAATTTACTAAAGGGATTTAGAACATAGAGGCGCAATTTTTAAAGCTTTACTAACCAAGAATTTGAACTCTTTAATAAATTTGAAATTTTTTTTTTTTACAAATGAGAAAGAATTAGCTCGAATTTATATTTCCACCTTTTGGGAAAACAGACCGAAGATGGTACCGTTTTACATCAAAAGTGTTCAAAAAAATTGAGATATATTAAATGACGAGGTATTGATAATTTGCATTAATTATTAGAAACTTCAAACAGCAATATGCAACAGCTATTGTAATTCTGTCTGAACTATTTGTATTCAATTCATACGAAAAAAGTTTTAAAGGATTGCATTCGATTTAAAATTTTAGCTGCATTTCGGAATTTTCTGCAAAGGAATTGACAATATTAGATACTCCAATTTCTACTGCTTACAGAAGAAAGTGGGAAGATATCTTCCCACTATGGCAAAATGACAATATACATTAGAACAAATAAGGACTCCAAGTTATAAAGAACCAGGTTTATTAAAAAATATTTCAATTTCAAGAAAACAGTTTACAGTCGCCTCAAATCCATTCTCGCATCATCAAGTACATGAAAGTGAAAAACAATTATATAAGACAAGTTTCCTAAAATTCTAACTTCGTAAATTTATAGTCTGCAATCATAAATTGCAATTAATCAAGCAAAAAGTCAAAGAACTCTTCAAAAATAACCGAACAGGATACAAAATCTTAAATCATGAAAAACAGTAAAAATAGCCTTATAATTCCATTCAAGCAATATATATATATATATATTATATAAATAGCTTTTAATGGTAGGAGGAAAGATCCATTTTAAAGAATAATTCCACATGGCATAGTTCAATTACACTATCCGAGATAACAGATCGTACACGAAGTTAAAAAACAAGTTTTGCTGTCATCGAAATAATGCCATTTAAAATATACTGTATTTAAATTCGACTGTTTATTACATCCAAATAAAATTTTAAAGACATGTCAAATAAACATTAACAATTTTATATGCAAGATGCATTTTAAGCCCACAGAAGAGTGAAACATTCATACACACAAGTTATAGATAATTTAAAACACAAAACTGATTCACATTTTAAACATTATGCTTTACAAACATTACGCTTTTAGTTCAAACAAATTTTGTATTTAAAAGCTAGTTTTTCAACTACAAACTGTTATAACCATCCGTTCCAACATATAGAAATATAATACATCATGTAGGATTTGAACGGAAATTTTAAGCATCGCAATGAAATCCAAAAGCTTACGAGTTGAACTTCGTTAAATCTTATTGTTTGAGTCGACAGTGCTATAAATGCTCAAATCTTACAAATCGACTCCTCTCAGCTATTCGAAAACTGCCTTTTTCTTTAAGTTTATTAATTTTAGTTTTCTGAAATTTAAAAATACTATAGATTTTGTACTAAAAATTGTATGGAATTTTTTGTATTTGTTACATTAAGTGTCCTGAATAAATTTCAATGAAGGAATGAACTCATCAGAACTATACTCTTGAGAAAACGCCGATTTCACGGATTTCAGCACAGAAAATAAGCTTTTATAACGATTAGAATTAAACAAAGCAAATGGTTGAATTAGCTTAAAATCTAGATTAAAACTGGCATCAAAAGATTACTGAATTTGCCATAGTTGTAAAATTAAAATTTTAGAAATAATGCATTTCCGATTCTAAATCTTTAGACGTTTTGTAGAGTTATATCCAACTTTTTCTAATGATTAAGTTGAAATGGATAAAATTGCATTTAATCGATAACCTTAAAGTTATTCATAGAATTCTTACAGCTTTAAAATACTACAAAATATTCGTTTAATAGTTAAGACTGGAAGATGTATTTTGTATATAAAATTCTTAACCCGCTTTGTATCGATTCTGAAGCTTCTGAGACATTCTATATTACTGCAAAAGATCTCAAACGGTATATTCAGCACCATTAGTTGGTTTTTCAAAATTAAGTAGAGGAACATTTAATCCTTATGGTAATAACGGACACCTTTAGGACAAATGGATTTAATAAAATCCTACGTTTTTCTTCAGAAATTATCAAAAAGCCATTACTTCAATCTGAAGAGAATTACGAATGCGAATTTTCTTTTCATTTTAATATTGCGTATGTTATAACAAAGTTTCTGTTAAAACAATACAAGATTTTGGACAAAAAAACAGCTCATTTAAATTCGATTCTTTGCACGGACGCGACTTGAAATCGACAGATATTTGGTCTAAACTTAAATTCATTGTTAATTTCTACCATCAAATAGCCAAGTGATGTCGATGATGATTGGAAGACGAGCAAGAAAATTAGCGCAATAGGATATAAATGTCACCACGATTTAGATTCAATCATTGAGGCACTCATTTGCTAGAATTAAAGTGGATTTAAATTTAAAAGGAAATGGCTTTTAAACAAACTTTTATAGGAACGCTTTATATACAAACTACACATTATCCAGAAACTTACGAGATTTAGAAAAATCTAGAACACAAGACACCGGCAAAACCAATGGAATTATTATCGCGAATTTTAAATTGCCAAAGAAATTACAGGCTTAATAGTACCCGATTAAGCTAAATGGATATAGACATTGTGTTCGTTTTTGGAAGTTCTTCAGCCTATAAACTTTCATTTCTTCCAAATTATTTCAACTTTCCAAAAGTACGCTAACCGTTTACTTACGGTCTTCAAATTCCAGAGCATTTCGACTTCAATGGTGATCAGGCATTGAATTCAAAATGCCTTCTGGAATTCAGAGAACTATCCGTTGACTGGCTAGCACAGCCCCGGACAGTCTTCCTCCGAGAAACTGAAGTTCCGAAGTCAACTACCGTAAAAACTATTTAATCCTAAACCGAATTTACTAATCTAGGAAATTAAGTTTTTGCAAATCCATTTATTAAATTCTTGGAAATATCGGATAAATTTTGGTACTAGCAACCGAATTTCTTGCTAACCCATGCCGAAATGCAAAGTCTCGAATCTGAAGATTTAAAAATCAAGTTGTCAATAGGTAGTTTCCTGTATGCACTTTAAGAATCATAAGTATATCAACTCGATGATTTTGACTGCTGTGCAAAATTGCAGAAGCCTATATACATTGTTTACAATTTTTATATCAAGTCAACCGGAATTAAATTAGTTTACCTATCGAATTTAATTTCTATAAAAGTTTGCATTCTTATCAGAAGTCCAGAAATTTCAAAATTCTGTGGGAATTTAATGTTTTGCCACATGACAGTATGTGTTTAAATTCAAAATTAAGACGACTTGCATGCGGATAAAATTAGGAATTCAAATTACCGGGATAGAGTATCATTACATTGACATGCATTAACTGGTGGACGGTAAATATAACTGCTCCTAATAATCTTTCGACTTAACTTTAGAATGAAACTACTATACAATTAAGTCATGTATGTAATGGGGTGTGGGACTTTGAATACAATTCGGGTTTTATAAAACAAGACATTCAAAATACGGCAGAATTAACGCTATTACAATACGATATGAAAATGCTCACGAGAAACAACTTGATTTTAAAGGTTGTGTCTTGTAACTCGTAACCAGACAAGTTCCGTCATTGAAAATGCTACATAATCATAGCATAAGGTCACGGTGTACTAGAAACCGATTAAATATTTATTCAACTATGAAAAGACTCGCTAAAATAAACAATTCAAAATTAAGACATTTCGAACATTTTACACTATTACACGCGTCTGCTGAAATTAACGATTACAACACTTCGTTTTGTGATGCATTTTGATCTGATGTTGGCCACTCATCGCGATCAAAATGCTTCCATTCAAGAAGCAGAAGGCAGTTCAATAGCTTGCCGGCGTAGCTACAGGCCACCTTCGGCTAGGAAAAAACGACTAGCCTTACAGAATTCCGATATGTTCGGAAGATGCAGAGAATTTTTTTAATCACGAAAACGTTTAGAACTTATCTATGCAAACTAGGATAGATAATAGAATAGCATAGAGGGATTACGGGCTTGTCTGGTTCATGCGTTTTATTTTAGAAAGACTATTGGCTTTCAAGGGATAATTTACATTGAGGGGCTTCAAAATATCCGATTCATTACATTTAAACTAGGGATTAAATACTAATTAGAGGCGATTACATCAAGTCAGTCAAAGGCTATTAAAATGAAGCATTAGAAATCAATTAGTCGATTTAAATTATTAACTAAACGAACTAAGCGTTTAAGTTTAGAATGCAAGAAGAAATGCTCATTAAAGCCAAAAGGAATTGAATGCAATTCTCCAAAACAAGCCTCAATTGATGTTAACCTTATTCGGCGAAATACAAAATGCTTAAAACTTGAAATCCATTGAAACTTTAGATATATCGTTAACTCGCGATTGGGATAGCAGGCGGGACTACCCTAGAGGTTTTTAATTACGAAAGTGAAAGACTCCAAATTAAAATTCTAATTTCAGCGATTTGAAATTAACCTTAAACTTGTTGGCGTTTTCAGTTGCATTGATTTACAGATAAATTTTTAATGTCTAGAATTCCATTGAAATCAATTACCTGTCATTTAAGTATTGTTTAATGTACTAGATTTGCATTGTCACGAAAGTCTAATACGGAAGACATTTGTGCAGTTTTAGCACTAGAGCCTTTATTTGTAGGTTTGTGAAGTTAATCATTTTAAAGTTTAGAAAAATACTACTTAAAATCATAAAAGTCTCGGAATATAACAAACTTCGTTTCAGTTCTTTTATTTGTATTTTCATTTGAAGCCTTTAACCATTATAAAATATCATTTGATAAGTAAATATTCAATTGCTTACCTAAAAATATCAACGATTAAGTTTAAAGAATGTCTCAGAATCGATTTATCCCATACACCGTCCAGTCTGGAGATAAATACACATCAACTTGAATAACTTAAAATTAGAACAGTGCTACAATTACAAGGCTAAAATTAAATAAATGTAAATATACCAACAATAAAATTCATGATCTTAAGAATATATAATTCATCAAGACAATTCAGAACAATTTCAGAATGTTAGCAAGCAATTTTAAATTTACAAAATCAATTTCTAAGTTGCAATAGAAGACTTCAATTAAAATAGATGGGGACTTCAATGAAAGCCGATTCTTCATGGTCTATATAGACCTATGGATGTAGATTAACAACATTAACAATGTTTACATATTAATATCCAAATCCGCGATTCAGGTTATTCATATATAGTAAAAATTCTCATAATACCACTACGTTTGATTAAATTTGCATGTCAAAAATTACGGCGATTTAATTTAAAATAGAAGCTATCGGAACATTCCGTAACCAGTTAAATATTTAATTGAAACACGACATTCAGATAAAAGAGACTTGCAAAATTTAGCGATATACGATCATGTGATACACCGACCGGAGCACGAGTAAAAAGGGTTTCAGAAAAGCCTTTTGAAAAACGATATCAAGGGCGTTTTATTTACCGAATTCTCGAGTCTAGTATTGACGGTATCTTGCAATGAGAAATTTTTAATCAATCCTGAACATTTTAGTAAGCTTTCTTGGGGAAATTATTAGATTAAGACTAAAAAAAATTCTTTGTTTGGAATGACTAGTTCCTCAAAGTTTAGAACATATTTCTGTTAATTTTCTTGCAAGTAATTTGTAATATCTTTCCAAATTAAATTCAAAACCTATCAAGTTTTGATCGATGCCGATTTTGAAACGATTAAACTGCAGACAGTATTGAATGATACAACGGAAAAGTTTGAATTTGAACCTTTGGATTTCTTTCCATTCGGATTTTGGAACTACGTTTCTCTAACCTACGTCTAAAGCTATCGACAATGCATTTTAAGACAAACAATTTGCGCTTAATGTTCGGTCTAATCGATAAAAATTAGTTTTAGTAGACCATGATCTTTGATCTGTGTAAAAAGGCTAAAGAGCCATATTAAGATGTATGCAAATATTCGTATGATTGCTGTAAAGTCAAATTATATTGTGTACTAGTATTTAAATACGTTTTGGAAACGTCACTATAGCACACCAAAGTATCTACTACATTTAAAATAAAATTCAAATAAGCTTGCATCATTAGCAAGTATCCAAGCTTAAATCTATCCTCAGCAGTTTGTAGTTAGATATTTAAAGTAGAAATTGCATTTCACTGGTTCAAACTCGTTAAACAATAAACAGGCATTTAATCATTTTAGGAATTGCTTCCCCACTTAACAGAGATCACTTGCTGTTTTCCCATTTTCAAGATTTTCCTCCAACCCATTCCGTTACCACGTTAAGTGCTAGTTCCTGGGGAACTATACTTTCCGCTTAGACTGCCGGTCCCAAACAGCCTAGACGGAAAGTAAACAGGGACCAACACATTAACGTGTCGGCTTCCTTTTCCAAACTACCCCTCCTTAAAGCATTATTCTATCGTTTCACCCATTCTTAATGAACCAGTTAACAGCAATTTCTAATTTCAGTCAATCCAAAAACATTTGTAACTCGTGAATCAAAATTAATCATCCATATTAGAAGAATTTAGTCATTCTGGTCTAAATCTACACTTTGTATAATTCACAACGTTATAGTCCGATTTTAAAAAGTTTAGTTCTAATGCCATTTATCGATGCATTTTTATATGCCTTAAATTGAAAGACTGCTGAAGTTTAAGCCGTCATTTCTTAATTGAAGATGCTAAGGTTTTAAGTGTAGTGCCTTACAGATCTCAAAATTATCTTTGCCTAAGGAAGTCGAAAAATTTCATAGGTTCTTTTAAAATGGATAACCTGAGGAAAATTATAATTTTAGCAAAAAATAAAACTTATCCAGTTAATATAAGAATTAGAAGTCTGCAAGTAAATTTTGCCTCATACTCAATGAATACTCGAAGAACGGTTAAAATATTTCTCTTTTCCCGTCAAACTCGTGAAGATCAATTCAATTTTATTTTTCGGAAATATCGTAAGTTTCAAAAAAATTAACTGCCAATGATTCTAGTTCGATAGGTGGATCCGATATGGGAAAAATTTGAAGATGTTCTACTTTTGACATTAGTTATATGCAAGATACCGTTTTATGTGGCAAGTGCCAATCCTTAACTAGAACAGCCACCTGAAGTTATCTTAAAGTATCTCGGAGCACATTAGATAGAACTTAACTAAGGAACTAAATCAGCGACACATCGCTCGAATGACAAGATTGTCGATACACTTCTTGCGTACAGCCGACCACCCCGCCACCACTAAACGTAGCAGTATCGACTGGATCCGATTGTCGATACACAAACGGAACTTCGGGTGTTATGACCGCTGAAATATGTTAAGTAAATGAATATTCAGAAAATGTTACTTTGTTCAATTTAATATTTAGTTAGCAATAGATTGACCTTTCAGTTTCGGCAACAAATTGTGACCCGGATTTCGAACACGAGACAGCCATACGTCAGCACCAATCTAACTGGTTAAGGAACGTATACTTTACGGTATTTTTAGACGTTTCATTTGAAACAATTCAAAATTGAAGGTATATAGAAAGGTTTAAATTTAAAATCTAAATAATTTGTAAAGAATTTGAAAGCTCCGATACTTAATACATTGAAGTTCCCCTGCATAATAGTAAAAGGTACGCTTAACAATGGCTTTAACTAAACTGATAGTTATCTTGTCTCCAGAAAGATATTTATCAATAAAAATCGAGTTATTAAAAACATTGTGGTTCGGTTCATCTGTCAATTCATGTAAAATAAGCAAGTACTGTACCACAATCATACCGAGTTTAATCCATGGATATAAAAGTACTTCAGTGCGAGTTTTACCATACAGCCGATTAGAGTACATTTTCATGGCTCAATTGGCATCCAGCTGATTCGATTATTTCAGAATGTTGAAGACTTGGTACTGTATTTGAGTTTGGCAGATATAGGCAATCCTTTATATTCTTCACACTCAATGAGGAAAATCAACGTCCTGGAAAAAGGACATTTGGTGAATACATTGCATGTAATTAAAGTCAACTATTTAATTTAACTATGGTCAGAGTAACTATGGTAAAATATGCATGAAAATTAAGATTAATGCAAAGAACAATCAATACAGCTACTATAAAATCGGATGGGTTGAAAGACTTCTAACAAAGGAATTTATATATTCTAAAAACCTTAATCGTCGTGGAAAGTTCGAAAAGCTGTAGTGATCTGCATTTCCGTGTATATACCGTCGAGTGAATAACGAACTATTAATAATTCCCTCAAAATGAAAGCGATAGAAATTGCTAAAAGTAATCAATGCGTGGAAAAATTGCCTACAGCCTGGATGCATTTTAAGATTACAGTATGAATACTAATGCTTAATGGATAATAGTTCTGTATGATATCTGGTATGAAATTCAAAAGCTTCGAAATTGCGGTAGTACATTCTTACCATTTGCAGCTCAGAAACGGCATTTTTCGAACTCTAAAGTGTTTAAAATAGATTCGTCTAAATCTTGGATTCGGAATTTTAGCGATTACAGTATTTTATATATCGGGCAAGAGGAAGCAATGCTTTCAAAAGGAAAAAAAATAATGGGTATTGGCAAAATATTTCCGGATAGAATACTAATGAATGGTTTTAACTTTTCGTGTACTAAATTTTATTATAGAGGATTGCAGACATCTCGCAAATGTAAATTCCAGAGCCTTGAAATATTAACTCAAACTCCGGCTGTTGTCTATCAAGTCCGTCTTGCATTTCATCAATCGTCAATAAAAGATTTAAGTTTTCAAAATTTTTAAGGCAATCGTCAGTATGTGTACAAATATATACCAATATTTTCGCGTACTCTTTAATTATTTTTCTTCCATCTTTTGGATTTGTTTCTGTATACAGTTTTTCCCCATTAGTAAAAGAATTTACTTTCTCTTAATATAGCTAAAGAAGAGTCCGTTTAGTTTCTCACCTTTAGAGAGAAATTCTAGCAGATTCCAACGTTTCCAGTTTCTCTTCATGATTGGACTACTTAGATTATACCCAGCGAGAGTTTTGATGTTGAATGGCAGTTGACAACCGTCCATTTGCAATCGATGTTGAGCAGCAGTTTGAAGTTATTCTAGTTTCTGCAAGAGATTTAAAAACTGCATTCAATAAACAATTTTTTTTTTTATTTTGTACTGTGATAAGAAAGAAAATTCAAGGTATTCCTTTCTTGATAAAACGGCAGGTAAAAATGAACGAAAGTGGATTTAGAATATTTATATGTATATTTGCTGAATTTGACATCTAATTTTACAAATATAAATAAATATGCCATGCCAAATCTGATATCTTAGAATGTCCTAATATGCAAAGTAACAGAATTTAATCGCCATTTATTTCATAAACTTTTGTTTTGCCTTTACCTTTCGTCATTGATTCTTCAGTAGCAACACATTTTTGAAAATTAATACCCTTTGAATGGAGGCCAAAGGGACAGCACAATAAGCTTCCGATTACGAGTCTAGTCGTTTAATAGTTATAAATTAAAGTTTAAAGCTCATCTCGAAGATTAGTCAAAAATTGAAATGAAAACCAGATGTCTTCGTTCATTGTTCCATTCCACTACGGCAGCTGGTATTCTCGAACATAAATCAAATCTTATACTGAAGATTTGATTCGTGAAGTCAGCTTTGAAGTTAAAAACGTTCCAAAGGCAGTCTCTAATTTTTAAATCTTTAAACTATTAATGCTACAAAATCGTAGAACGTTCTCTGAACTCGACAGCATTGTTGGTTTTTTTTTTAAAGCATCTTATTTTTGTTTTCAAAGAATTCTTTACATGTTTAACAATGGGGAATTTTAAGTGGGAAATATTTATTGGTAAGCGAAAAGTAACTTTTTAATAGAAATTCTACCGATTTATATGTAACGACACTGTTTCCCATCATCACGACAAACTTGGAGGAGAGTTCACTGAACATAAAACTCAAAGATTCTAGAATTAAACTTTTACTTAAAAGGAGGAGGGGGGGGGAGGAAGGAAAAAAAATAACTTACTAAAAAATAGGAAGGCCACGTTAACAGGTAAACCGTCCACTTAACACATTTGAAGAGCTGCTCCGTATAATAATAAGCTGAATAAAATAACTTCCCACATGCATATCGACTAAATAGACAAAAAAATGTCATAAAACATAAAAGCCAGGCGAATATTATTTTGTTTTAAAGTATTTTGAATACCTCATAACCAATGATAAGGGTCCTAGTCGATATTTTTCTATCTGACAAATCATTTGCATTTTCGTTCATAAATTTAGAACCATTTGCATAAAAATAATTCGTTCGCACCTTAATGGCATGGCAGGTGAGGCTATGCTTTGATAAAAAAAAAAGGATCGTTGATTCGAGATAGGATTATTTTTGTAGACAAGCATGATGCATTTTAATTCAACCATTGTCGGTTAAATGTCCATATGTAATGTGACATGCTTTGGTGCTTAGGGTGATATCATTTCATCATTTGACCATGGCTCAGACAGCGTCCTGGCAGAGGGATAGCGCGTCTTCCCCGTGATCTAGGCGTCCCGGAGGGGCCGCGGTGGCCTGGTGGTAAGTTCTCGGCTTCGGAACCGGAGGGTTTCAGGTTCGTGACCCGATTCCACTGAAGAACCGTCGTGTAAGGGGGTCAGTTGCACGTTAAATCCGTCATGACCAAACGTCCTCCCGCTGGTGTGGTGTGGTGTGGAGAAGGGGGTGCCAGCTCAGGTGTCGTCCTCGTCATCTGACCGTGGTTCAAAATTACGAGGTCCGTCCCAAAATAGCCCTAGTGTTGCTTCAAAACGGGACGTTAATAAAACCAAACCAAACCTAGGCGTCCCGGGTTCGAGTCCCGGTTCGGGCATGGTTGTTTTTGTTCTTTTGTGTTCTATCTGTGAGGTGTTTGAATGTGCCCCCCTGTTAAAAGGGGTTGTGCAAGCGAATGTAACGCATGAAGCA
>JAPMOR010060110.1:0-13113 GCA_026543865.1 Argiope aurantia
TTTTTTTGTCAAATTCTTATCTTTATCAACTTTATACAACAAATCGTTTTTATCTAAAATCGATTTAAGAAAGTAAAAATACAATAAAAGAGTTTCTAAATAATAAGAAATCGAAGTTTTTTTTTTAAATCTATATTTTACTTTTGTATTTCTGAATGTGATTTCTTATTTCCTTAACTTTTTTTCTTTACAAATATGAAGTGCTTTATTTTAAAAGAATTTTAATAATAACATAACATTTATTATTAACAAAATAATAAAGATTGAACAAACCAATCAATCTTCGATAAAACAACCTAAATGATTTATCATGGCTTAATACCAGATTGAAATGAATGAAATAATCCAAAATCAACAAATGTAATGAGTTGTAATGAATAATTGAATGAATGAATAATTCATGTAATGAATAATTTATATTCCTGGAAATATAAATAGCGATTATATATTTAACTATGGGAAAAATTTACAAAAAGAAATTATTTTCAAGTGGTTATTACTGCTTTGAAAAACAGAAATCACAACAATGCACTGAATCATAGATTGTTTTCCTAGTTTATTTATACGTATATAGAACAATTGTTTGATAAAAGACAATACCCTAGAGAATCGGAATTCTATTTTTTTATGTCATGTTTACTCTCTTGTTTTAGACTTAAAATATTTTAATTATTTTTCATTTTAAGTGAAAAAATTTTACTTTATTGTATATGTAGTATAGAGAAAATACAGTAAGCGTCAAAAAATGTGAACTGGAGGTTTTGACACATTTACACGTTTTAAACTTCCCCGAATTCAAAAAACACATTTGTGGAAAAATGTCCCTCCGTCTATCTGTCCGTGAACACAATAGCTCAAAAGGAAAAAGCTAGATTGATGAAATTTGGTATATGATCTTTATACCAAATTTGCAGATTTCTAACAAATTTTGAGTAAATTCTTTTCGGAGGAAGCCTGTTTGTCCGGCTGTTCAAATATAAGTTAACATGATAACTACGAAACGAAGAGAGCTAGATAGATAAAATTCTGTACATATATTTAACATCTATATTGTAGAAACCTGTCAAATTTTGAATAAATTCCTACTTTGGGTAGACTATCTGTCGATCTGTACTTTCAGAAACATGTAAATGAGGAAATTCAAACATGAAGTGACCTAAATATATCAAATTTGGTGCGGTATTTTTTAATTACAAGTGCAATTTTATGTCAAATTTTTGTTTCAGTCGGTGAGAGAAACGTGTTTAAAACAAATTCGATTTTTAGATACTATTAACGCATGCCAGGGATTAATGCCAAATAACTCGCCAAGGATGGCATAATAGATTGAATAAAATTATTCATTTCATGCCAAAAAATATTTGAATAACTCGTAATGAGCAAATTTTGATGCCTTTTTGGAATTGGAATCCGAATAGTACCATACTTATGGAGAATGTCAGTTCGGTGAACGGGCCAGTGTTATGGGGGGTTTACGTTTAAAACAGCAATCGAACACAAAATATCCTGTCGATACTGCTTCATTCAGTGGTAGCGAGGTGGTCGGCTGTACGCAATGAGCTCCAAATATATGTGTCTCTTTCTTATCGTTTCATTTGTTTACCGCTTTAATTATTATTTTCATTGCTGCTTTTCCATCGAATTCTCAATGTAAAAAAATAATCAAACAGGTTTAAAAATTAGAATTCAAGGTTTAAAATCATTTCTGCTCTGTAGCCCTAACAGACAAGCTGGAACTGATACCTGACCCATTAAATACAACAGAGGTTCTTTGTGCCTTTGACATCAAGTCTAAATAACAAAATATTGCTGAGGTCTATTATTAGAAAGAATTTATCCATTTAACCTTTTCTTTCTAAACTATTTCTAAATGGGGTAACAGAAATGGATACTTCCATCCATTTTCCTTCCATGATCTCCTTCAAAATTTTGATTATTTATTCACGAGTTCAATTTCTTTTTGGAATTCACATCTTTACATAAATGCAATTCGTGGAAAGAAAGAATACGCCTACATAATTTGCCATTTCCTTATACGAAATGTGGCAACTGCAAATCCAAATTAGCCACAAAATCATTTTTCTTATTTAGAAGCATTTACAACGGAAACCAATAATCGAAATGGAACAAAATCTCTTATGCAGCTTGAGGAAAATATGAAAAAAGAATTTTTTAAAAATTACACAGAAAAGGAAAACAATCTTTAACAAGAAAAAAAAAATATACACATAAGTCAGCGATGTAATATTTATACACAGTAAAGATCAACATAATGGAAATGTTGCATGTGAACCAAGAAGATTCTAACGTTAGTAAAAATAATATTATATATTATCTGACTTCCATTCTATATATCATTCATTTCTGTAATTACATTTTTTTATCACCTTATGATTAATGAAATTCTACATAATCCAATTTAAGTAAATTCATTTTAATTCCAGTCTTGTTTTTGTTACAACATCGCCACAATCTCCCCAAATGGCGGTATTTGCTTTTCTTATCTTATTTTTGCTGAATTCATCTTTCTGTGCCTTCGACAGCCTGCATATGAAATTTGGTTTCCTCCTTTTTAGTAATATTAACTGTAAGTGCCTCCAAACAAGGAAAGTTATTTTAAGCAAATTATGCATTTTATGTTAGAAAATGTATGACCAGCTATTTCAACATTATTTCGACAAATTTTACTACATTATTTTTTAAAGTTCGAGGTTAAAGACTAATCGAAATAACTAAACTTGCTAAAATTGGTATTGTTTTCAAAAGCCTTGATACATTTACGTTGTTTTACGGCAACATTTCGATCTCTACATCAAAGTTAAATAACCGTTTTGTTTAACTTAATGATAAGCAATACATGTGGTTGATTGTACCTTTTGTTTCTACTTAGTGGCAGAAATATCTGGTAGACATACATCATTAACAGGAGTAACTAAATTCGCTTTTAAGTGATTTCCGATCATTAACCCGAACATCAAATCAGATGCCCGCCATATCACATGTTCACCCTAGGGCATTTCATGTTTCCATTGATTAAGATCAAAAATTTTAATTTTGCCATGAAAAAAATTCTATTATTATTGTCTAGATTTTTTTTTTTTTTTTTTTGCTTTTACTTTTTTTTTATCCAGAAAATATTATAAAAGAAAAATTATTGCATTATCATAAAAGGCAAATTCTATTTTATGTTTTAGTTCTTCGCGAATTTGAAAAAAATATATTTTTATACATTTTTAATTAATTTGTGTTGTTTTACATTTTTTGTGTTTTATAATTCATTTCATTTATATACTCTACATTCTAGAGTTGAAATTTTGGGGACTTATTTATTCTTAGTCACAATAAACTATTTTAATATTTCCAGAACTTAATAATCAGAAAAATCGATTAATTCAATTAAATATCGGTTCTTACGAGAAGCGCCATCTAGTAATCAATTTAAAATAAATAAAAGACTTCACAATTCTATGATGTCTATAATAAGGATTTACTAATTAAAGCTTAAAAGATAGAAAATAATTAAAATGAAGAATTTTACTTGAAATATACTTAAAAAAAGGACGTTTAAAAATGTTTTTGAATTTGTCTTTTTGGTATAACATTAATTAATCAAAACATAAATTCTTAAGTTAAAAAATAAGCTTAAGTTAAACTTTAAAACTTAAAAATTTAGCAAGTTTTTGGTATTTTTCAACTATATTTTCCGAAAATTTCTCCTAAAAGTAATTTTTATATTTTCTTAAAGATTATCTTTTTAATGATGCTGATTTCATTCCCATATAATATTTTCTCTAATTTTAATCAATTAAAAAATGATTCGATAGATTAATTCTTTTGTTGTTATGATAAAATTCGAACTAATTTCATTCATCCTTCAAGCCACATAATCTCGTGGTTATGCCAATAATACAATTAAGAAATTATTTATTTTGGGCATTGACTACGAAATAGGATTTTCACTTCCACATTCATTTTACAGTACACGCCTTATTTAATTTACATACGCATTAATTTGTAGTTGACTGATTCCGTTAAATTCAGACTTTTCAATCTTATCAAACAATAAGGTGAAATTTTAATTACATACATTTTACGCTAATAATTCAGCAGAGAGAAAAACCAATATGCAAGCGAATTAGCTGGTTTGCAAAGGTGATCGTCAGATATCTAAAATAATATCTGACGATCTGTTTATCGGTCTATATTCGGACACAATGACACAAAAATGACTAAAGCTGATTATACGAAAGGGACTAAATAGTTTTTATTCCAAAATTGTTTTTATCTATCAATTTTAGATTGAAATTCGATTAATGCAGCAGTTTCTCGTTAATATAACAGTTCCCAAACGAAATGAATCAAATATTAAAAAAATTAAACTTGTTTTTATAGCTAATATCACAGATCTACATCACATTTTGAATTCAAAAATGCAGCATGTTAGAAGGATAAATTTTAACATTACTGAATCTAAATTTTATTCTTGTCTCATATGGTATTAAACAGTCAAAAGGTAGAATGTTTCTCTTTTCTCTCAATGTGCTTGTGAAAACACTAATTCAAGAACTCAGAAATGAAGATATTTGATATGCAAACTTGGCACAAAATTGTAAATTAATATCAAATTTTAAAGCCAAATGTAGAAGAAGTAAAATATACTCGCTATTTACTTCGAAATATTACGAAATTAAACGCAAACTACTGCTCATTATGTAAATATAAGAGGAAATCAGGAAGACATTTATTAGATAGCATTAGTTTACAGCTGAAGTCATATTGCTACGAATTTGTAATATTTCTTCGCAGCACTGTAAGTCTGCTGGTAAAGAAAGTAATTTTATAATAACGCTGTTGAATGGATGCCAAGCCAATGACTCACAGCCAAGGGTTTGAAGAGAAACTTTGCAATCATTAAGCGAACTGGCGACGAATTTGACAGCTGCAGCAACAAAGATGAAAGATTCCGAATATGCGAGAATTTTCGCGATATCTCTATTACATCAAGAATTCTTGCGCGAGTTTTAGAGATTAGATTTAAATTGAGTTTGTTTAAAGTTTATAAAAAGAGGTGACCCGCAGGCAAGAATCAATAGTAGTTAAGTCGAGATTAGGAGTATTTAAGCTGGACACAAGCGAGTTCTCTCTCTTTAGCGAGTGTTTTGTGCTGTTGTGGTTGTTTAAAGCGATTTCCTGCTTTTGAGTTCATTTTTCTCTGTAAAACCCAAAAAATGGATTTTGGATATTTTTTTGTTACGAGATCATTGCTACATCTCCTTCAAAAAGGAAGGTCGATATCTTGGTACTATTTATGAAAGTAATTTCCTGAATCTCTTTTTCTCACGCACACTATATTATATATGATTCAATCACTCATGATTTATTATGCATTTCAGTCCGGTTGAATTTTTCCATTTTAATATTTACTATAGTTCTAGTTCAGCATAAATAAGTCCATATAATTTCAAAAGAAACAAGAAAATAATTATTACGTTAAAATATTTTATTGATTTTTAGCACTTTTCAATATGTTTTAAAGAAAATATTAGAGTGTTTGGATTCTCTTTTGAATATTAAATATTCCTGCTGATATGATCTATCCTGCTCTTCGTGAATATCAATGACCAAGTTAATCAATGAATAGTAAACCTCAGGAGCATAGATTGGAAGATGAAAGTTATGTATTTCAGATTTATAATTGAATATAGTGCCTAAATGCATATCTTTTGTCTTGAAACACAGAGTTAGCGCCAACATTATTAATTATGATGCAATAATTAATTTTGGAAAAACGCTGCTAAAGGAATTTTTCAGTAATTGTAATTAAAAGAAATTTTTTAAAAATTATCGAACGCTTTTTAAATTCAAAATTTAACTTTTAAATTAACTACAAGTTTTTCAGATAAATAAAAACAAAATTACAAAATAAGCTAAAAGACAATTTAGATTTAAAATTACAGAACAGGAATTTTATTTTAAATGTTAACAAAATAAGAATTCAATGAACATCAAAAAGTAATTAGTAGTTGCTATCTGGTATGGGATCTTTTAATTATCGGTTGCATTTTGATAATTCTCATCCAAACTTCAATCATAATTCTGTTGATAAGCGATTCAGAGTTTGAAGAAGAGAATAAATGAAATAACTGTTTCTCACTCTAATAAAAAAAGGAGCTTCCGATTTTTTTAAAAATTGATCAAATTTTTATATTAGATTCTTCACATTAGTGATTTACTTCATGGATTTTATTGCTTGTTTCCCTTCCCCGTTCTCGAAACATACAAAGAAAAATTATTTTGGTGATGAAAACTTCAACCGCGATAGTTTTTTCAATCTCTATGTTTCAGACTTCTTTTTCGAAAAACAAATTTTTTTGAATTATTTTTATCTATAACTGTGAACACAATAACTCAAAAACGTTTTGAGCTAAACAGATGAAATATGGTATGTGATTTTTACAAAAAAATTTGTAACTTCCTTCAAATTTGAATGAATTTTATTCCGAGAAATTTTATCTAACTATCCGAGTACAAGGAACATGATAACTATAAAATATAAAGAACTAAAATTTAGTAGATCGTTTAACCCATATTACCATAATAAAAATATGCTAAAAATCGATATGCTTATATATGCTAAAAATAGGATAGCATATATAAGCATCCTTTATATAAATTCTTCTGAATATTTTAGTTGAAATTAAAGATGGTTTATTATTTTGTTAGAGTTATTATAGTTTGAGCACACTGTCTTCGTATATTACATTTCTCCGAGAATATCACGAAAAACGGAAAAATCTGGGTTCTTGGAACTTTCATTTCTGCATAATCCCGAGGAAATGACCTATTTTACATATTTCTTAATCTGTCTCTACACAAAATGATGCAGCACAGTTGATACTTATTATATAAATATGTTACTACATGCTTTTATGTCAAATTTGCTTACATTCGGCTTTATTATTAAGAAGCATAAATGTGTATATATGTTGGTAAGGGAAGCATAAACTTTGACTCGGGAAGCCAATTATTCTTGCTCTGGTCTTGGTCCTTCCTGATTTTTTTTTTTAACAACTGGTGTGTCGTAATAAAAAATTTCATTCAGGCAGTACACTCATTTTATATCTGAATTGGACAAGGCCAGATTAGCTTGATAAAATTCTTAAATAATGCAAATCTCGTCTACCCATTTCCAAGTTCGAATATCAGGTAATTTATTTTATTGCTATTAATTTTAATCTCTATGTAAGCAGTTTCAGGTAGTAAATTTTGATAAATGAAATGACAAATCATTTCATTTCGAGTCACTTTCAAATAAGTTGATATCAATAACTCGCCTATAAAAAATCAAGACAGTATTTCAAACAGAATAGTAAAAGAAAATCAAAAAAACTTTTTAAAACATGATCCAAATACTATTTTATATATTACTGGACAGTTTTTAAGTTCTAAAGTAACATATATTTTTAGAATAATAAAACAACGTAATATAAAACTTGCAAAAGATGATTAATACAAAATGCTACTGAAAACAACCCAGAATTAAAAAGATACTTTATTTTATTACAGCAAATTCGAGAACAAGTCCCTTATAAGTTTAATTTCTCAGAAAATACCTAAAAAAAATGTAAAAGTCGAAGGACCCTTACCACCCCCCACTCCCCCTCTCCATTGCAGTGCCACTAGGTAACTGCCTATATTTTACCAATTTATTAATCCAATCCTGGGATTGAAATTCGTTCAAGTATAAATTTGGGAAGAAAAGTATTGAACTTTCCTTCAATACTCTATTATCATAAATGATGAATGGTCAGGGGATGCAACAGGTGATCAATGTCAAAAGGATTCTGCTGACGGTGGAATCCCCAAACATCCAAACAAAGTAAAGAAAACTCACTTGATTAAGAGGCTAAAACATGTGGAACCAACGATCCTTAAGCAAGTAACACGTGATTTAAGACCTGTTTTCCAAAATCTTAATTTCTCGGCTGCAAGAAGAGAAATCGCAGAGAACGTGATAGAATCCCTGGAAATTCGACCTGGAGATTTTTACGAACAATCCTGTTTTATACTTTCCCGAGTGCCAGAAAAGCAATTTTTGGAATTACCTCTATTTGTTCATGTTATATAAACATGATAAAATCATGCAATTGCCTTCTGTGTATTGCGAAACAACGCAAAAAAATGCAGCATATTTATGAAGTAATATGTACGCCATTTTAAATTAAAAAAGAAAATGTACTTTTGAAATAGAATATTATAATTAATCCTACCCATTTTGATCTGTAAAAATATTAAATATATTTATTTGCGTCTATTAATGGTAACTACTACTATTTTTTCAAAAACAATTTTGTAATTAAAATACACACAGACGAACATACGAACATTACATCTTAATACAAATAAAAACCATTGTGTCTATGTATATACATGTTCCGTATCTTTTTCTAAATAACTGGGTCGAATCCAACTAAATATTGTATATTTATTATTTAATACGAGAAAAAAATATATCCACTTTTCAATATTAAAAAAATTATTAAATATTCAAATAATTAGAATTTAACTAAAATTTCACCTTTTTCCCACAGTAATATCAAATTCATTTCTACACAATATTTCTTCCAAATACTATTAATTTTTTTTTTAAATTTAACCGTATTAAAATGAACATTAATCTTGAATTAATTACATTACAGTTATTTTATTTATTTTGAATTTCTGTTTTATTTTAAAGTATGTCTTGGAAAAAGGTTTTGCTTATAATATTTTATACAATTTTTTTTTTCATATGTTAAACGAAACGTACTACTATTCTCAATTACAGCAACTAGCTAAAAAAAGCATTGGACTTTTGAACATTTGGTTGTACCTTTAATTACTTTAAATAATGTCATTAGAGATTTTACTACTAAGTGGGAATCGCGAAATCCAGCATAACAATAACAGAAAGAGGAAAAAAATGAGATTTCTGACTTTTGAAATATGATTAATTATATGGTACTTGTATGCATAATTAAATATAAATAAATTCTTAAATATTTCATTTCCACATCTGAATGTCATCATTTTACTAAAATTTCAGTGCAAAAAAAAATGTTGAAAATTAGTATATTTTCAATAATTTTACCCATAAAATCTTCAAAAATGACCTTCAGAAATTAGTAAATTTTCTTATGTATATTTTAGTAGCTTCATATTTTAAACAATCATTAATATTTTACTTCAGGATGAAGTAAAATTTATATAGAATAATAATATAAACGTTTTCCTTTTCATTCGCATTACAGAAATTAGAACAAATAATAATCAAATGTCACTGTTATTCGACATTAAATAACTTTGGCTTAAAACAGCAATGAAACTTTATTAACTTTAAAGGAAGAATTTAGGAGCCTATTGCATTGTTTGGAAGTTTATATAACTTATTATGGAGCAATCATTCACCCTTGAATCGTAAATGAATGTAAGCGGTCGACACCCGAGACAATTAAGGATAAAGGGTGAAAATAAGAGGAAAGTAAAAGGCATCTTGAGAATTAGGGAAATAAATCAATAGAAGATAATTTTCATTGCCATCTGTCGTGTCTAAAATTAGCAAAGTACTTCTGGAAGTTCATATAGCTTTTGTGATATTTCTTTTGAACTAACGTTCAATTATTTTCTTTGAATTCAATTATTTTATTAATTAATTTATTTATTTCAAAGACAGAAGCAAATTTTCGCAAAATGAAGTTTTAATAACATTTGTTGAAAGCCCCCAATTTTATTTTACCGATCGGTATAACCAGTTGGTACTCTGGGCTTAATGGCTGCTAAAAATTTCAATTAAATATTTTGTAAAAAGTGGGCAAATATTTTCAAATTTCAAAAAGTTATAAGAATCTAATTCATTCTTTTTTCAATTCCTACAATTAGCTCAGACTCTCTCTATATATATATATATCTTGTTCAAATTTTCAATCGTTAGTAAAATACTTTTTATCCATCCACTCAAGTTAAAATACATTTTTTAAACTTACAGGGAATGACACTTAATGTTAATGCAGGTTTTTTTTCAAATATTAATTAATTAAATTTTTCCAGTAATTTATATTTGGTCCCCCAAGTCGCCAAATCCATTGCCATGTCGCCAAGCTCTATTTTGCCACTTAATATTGTAATTCTGTCATATGTATACACATAATTATATTAATTGTAATTATTTAATAAAAAGTAACTAAAATAAAAAATTGTTTACCTAAATAGGAATTGACTTAAAAAATTTTATATATATATTACTTGTGATAATTCTTACATCTTCCTCTTCATTCTTCTATGAGTTTTTTTTTTTAATTTTTGGTAGTGTTAGCGCAAATGATCACGAATTAATTTATCTTTATTTTTAGAAGAAGTATCAAAATAAAAAAATAATAGCAAATTTATGTATTATTAAACATTATTATGTATTATTAAAATTTATTATATTTACAAATGCTCTACTTAAAGGAAATGGAATTTATTTTTTGTGATCTATCATAACTAACATTTATACCAGAATTTATAACCAAAATAGCATTTATATATCATTTGGATAAATGTTCGGTTTCTTATTTATTATCAAGATTTTACTTTTTCATATTGGAATGAAAATTTTTTAAGCGGTCAAAAACATTGAGAATTAAAAGTGGTAAATTTTCTAAATACCACAAATGAAAATTTTGGAAAGCGTAATAAAAGTAATCAGAGATATCACATTAATGACCCCTTTAAATGTTTTTGGAACTATTTAAAAGCTTATCAACCATTTTCCATGTTTACCATACTATAAAACATTGCTTACTTTCCATTTTAATAAATATAACGATAACTGGTTTTTACTTTTCGCGTACACGAAGAGCATTGTAATCGTCAAACAATTCAAACTGGAAATTTTGAAGAATCCTCACATTCAAACCTCTATCAAATAGAAAAACATACTTTTGAAATTATCATTATCTGTAAATATATCTTTTTTTTTTTGCCTGAGAACATAACTAAAAAACGGTTTGTGCTAAATGGATGATATATGATCTTTAGAATTTTATCTGTAGTCTTTAGATCAAATCAAATCTGAACGAAATCTATTTGCAGGAAACTGTCTTCCGAGTGCAAGGGAAATAAATTTCTAAAATAAAGTATAGAATAAATACGGATAAATTTCAGGATATCTTCTCTATTATTTCTTGATTTCGGTATTTATACATTTAAATGATAGTTTTAATCACTATTGTTAAACGAAAATTACTTTCTCGTCACGGTCAAAAAATTATAAATAAAATCTTAAGAACAGAAAAGGATTCATTATTTACTTTTTCCGGCCACTTTTGAAGTCCTGTATGGTAATTTTAAATAAAATCAAATTATATAAGAAAGAAAAACTACTCTTCATATATACAATGAATTAAATAAGCCAAACGAGTTTATTTCTAATTCAAAGTTTAATATAAACATAAATTAAATAAGAAAGAAAAAAACTACTCTTCATATATACAATGTGTAATCCTCATACATATTTATGTGTAAGCGTCTTATGAAATGCATTAGCTTTCTCGTGAATCATCAGTGATTCACACTTACTATCCAATTAGAAGATACCCATCATAGTTGCAGTTAAACGACAACAAAGAAGGCAATCTAATTAGAAAGATGGTCCGAATCATAATTATGGATGATGGCAGCGAATGCGTTAATTTCTACTTTGAGAATAACTGGATACAAAATGTTAACTTCAATAGTAAGGAACATTGTTCCAATTTTATTAATGAATGTATTGAGAATCTTATACTAAAGGGGAAAAAAGATGTCATAATATACAGCATAAAATAAAATGGAGTTTAATGCTACTTTTATCATATAACTTTGTACCTATGAGTATATTTTCAAGAGCAGATGCGAACAATATACATGGCCACGTTCATGGCTCTCTGAAAAATGCTAAAAAAACTAGCCTAAGCTAAAAACGCTTAAAGCTTAGTTGCTAAACTACTATAAATGAGGGTTTAGTGAAACCATGTATAAATTGGTATTTAAAAATGAATGTAAGTAATTTTTCCGAAGCTTTTTCGTACACTCTCTAACAAAGGTCTTATTCTCCCTTCGCCTACATAAAATTGTGAATCTTAGATGAGATCTCAAGTCATTGGCGAACAGTAGTTAAGCAATTTAGATTATTGGCGAGAATCAGACAATTTTATTGAATTTATCATACGATTATATATATTGGATGCCTTTTTTTCTGACCAATTAAAACCAAAATTTGATATGAAACCACAATTCATATCACAAGATCATACCGAATTTCATTGATTTAAGTCGTTGCTTTTGCATGCATGTGAAAGCACACACCGTGAGACAACCAATCCTTTGACAGATTTATATAAAAACTGATAAAAAGAATCTACATTTTAGATGCTAAATCTGTATACTAAATTGTATCTATGTTTTGTAGTTATCAAGTTTATTTGTATTCGAACAGCCAGACAGAGGATATCCTCTGAATAGATTTAATTCAAAATTTGACAAAAAAATTTACAAATTTGGTGCTAAATCCATATAGCAAATTACATATGTCCACAAAGCGTTTTTAAAGCTATCGTACTCTCAGATAGGTATAATGAAAATAATGTATTTTCCGGACTCAGGGTAATCTGAAACATGGTAATACGTCAAAATCTCGTCTTCGTTTTTTTTTTTTTTTTTTTTTTTGCCATTATAATTCTTTGTATATAAAAAAAATTATAAATATTGAGCAATAATGTTTTCATTAACTACCCCTGCATAATTTTACAGTCTATGGGCCAATGCCACTCAAAGAAAAAGTTAAGTTTAAAGGAAATTCCCGGTCTTCCATATTGTCCGGGGACAAAATGGTCAAGGTTACAGTGATTATTTTTAATCTGTTACGGAAAAGTACCCTTAAAATCTTGCACCCATTCTTTTCCAGAAACAATAATTTCCATCTTGTCCTTCAGGGATTGCAGTTTGGACCCCACCAATTGCCATCAATTTAGTTGGAACCTCCACGCAAAGTAGCCATTGTCTTAGAAAGGGGGTTGTGAAACTGTCACGCTACTTAAGCACTATTCTTTTCCT
>JAPMOR010060142.1:0-37676 GCA_026543865.1 Argiope aurantia
CAATTGAATTTTTCAATCAAAGTAATATCTAAGTTGCAATGGATAAAGAGACCCTCTCTATTCGCATCGAATGCAATCCGCTTCTTGTATGTTGTTGAAAGCTTTTAGTGTTTCTTTCTTTAACTTTTAGCGTTCTAGTGTTTTTAGAAATCTTTCAATGTTTAAGAATAGTTAACATGGCTTTAAAACATTTTTCAAAATTTAATATTTTTTTTCAAATATGAAATTATTAAATAATTTTTTTTCACGTTCTTCTTAGTGTGCTAACGGTTTTCAATTATTGTATACTCGTGTTACATACTGGATGAAAATAATAGATTATTTCATTATCTTCGTAATATTAATGCAAAACATTAAATAATTTAATGAAATTTCATTTTAAAATTAAACGGGTAACTTTGAATTAAATTTGAAAAAATGAATTAATTTTGAAAAAAAAAAAACAGTAGCACAACATTTATAATATAAGTTGCAGCATTATTTTGTGGAATTATCAATGGAAAAACTAGGAAGTAAATAATAATTATATTTATTTAAGATTCATATTTTAATGTAGTAGGAAAAGAGTTTTTTTAGAAAATATATATTATTTGAATTTCGATTTTAATACATAAAACGCAATTCCAAGGATAAAGAGATATGATTATTTTGACTATCAAAGTAAACTACAGAAAAATTTCCAAAATACATTGACAATTATACTTAAGAGAAATATAGAGATATGTATACCAAAATTCATACTGGAAAGTTGCACATTTCCAAAAATTAATACTAGGACTAACTGAAAATTTTAAATCTTATATCATGTGTTAAAAATTCGAAAATATAACTTTTATATATACATTTTTCTAAAGATCTTGTACCATTTTTAATGCTTATTTTAATGATCAAATAATTTCTTTTACAAGACAAGGAATTACCTAGATATAATGTTTATTCCACTTTTACAAAATAAACATTTTTGAACCATTTTTAGTTTTCTTTATGATAAAGTAACAATTGCATAAATGACCTTAAGCTTCACCTTTCCTTAAAAAAATCAAATTTTAGTAAGACTAACTGATAATATTCAAAGTTAATGTGCCTGTGGTAAAAGTACTTTGTTACGTTCATAAGATTTTGGAACAATTTTTATCTAAAAATTTAGAAGAATCTCTCAACTTTCCCCGCAAAAATGTTTTTTAATAAATTTTTATGTATTTTTTTTATTTTTTAAATTATTTTAAACGCTAATACACCTTATTTAGTATTTAATCATTTAAAGTTTAAAGAAAAGTTTATTGGAATCGATTAATTAATGGACAGAGAGTACAACTCTTTTCGTTTTTGAAAAACAAAATATATTTAATGTATAATTTGTTATATTATCCTCAATAATCTTTCGTTTTCATTTACTTTCTTTCATCCAAACAGGAGACCATTATGAAATTCTCACAGTACTCAATTGAGAGATTTTGCAGAATTTCAAAGTTTTAGATCTTTATAAGCCTGAATGTTATATATATATTTTTAAAATTATGCCTGTATTCCCGATTGTCCTCTTTAAAAGAATTTTAAAAAATTTACATCTCTGCCCGTATCCTTAAAACCGCTACCAATTAGGTGAATGATATTTTATATTTCTTTTTTGTATCAAAATCATAAAATAGGAAAAATTTTAAATTCGCTGAAACTCTTCTATTAAATCTGTTCCTCTATCCGTTTGTATTCGAAACGAATAACTTTAATATCTACCTGAATGAAATTTCTAGAAACACTTACTTCAGAGAGATTTTCATATGGTATTCAGAAATTCTTTTTGGTCAATTTTTTTCCCCCAACAAATTTATCTTTTGCCAATCGTCTATTTAAGTAACTTCGTAATGTGAATCCAGTTGAATCGACATTGTGCTTTGAGATATGCCATAAAATCCTGGTATCTGTTACATAAAGATTACGCAATCCTGTTCAAAAAGCTTCCCCATTCATATATGACGAAGCGTTACACCTGGGACATTTTTTTCCAGAAATATAGATGATAAAATCTTTTCTCGTTAGAAAAAAAATCGTCTCTATAAAACAAATCTCAGACAGAGAATCCTACTGTGGAAAAAAGGCTACAAGTCTATTCTGCTCTAGAAAAATATGACCAATTCTAAGACACACCACATTTTAATAGAACTAGAAGAGGGTGATGTCCAGAGTAAACCATATTAAGTCACAATGACATACATATTATTAGTTTCATTTTCAATAACACCCATTTTACTCAATCTCTAGTCTGCCTTTCTATTAGTAGGAAATGCCAGTAGCATAATTACGTTAGTTTTTTTTTTCTTTTGTATTCTTTGGCAGTGGATAGCATAAATATTTCCTGTATGATCAATCTTTTTCCCCTTTGAGAGACAAAAGAGAAAAGGTTGTGAGTATCATAATTTTCATTGACATTTTTTGGAGAAGATTAAGGATTAATAGAAGCGTCAGCCGGAAACGTTGAGAAATAAAATGTTGCAATGAAATAATTTAGAATGATTTAAGAGTGTTTTGAAAAAAAATCATGCAACATATAAATGTCTCATAGGGTTATTTAATAAAATATTAATAGGAAACCAGGTCTGCTTTGGCATCTTGTACTTCTCTTGAAAATTTATATGCATTCCTCATCTTTAGACATAGGTACTTTAATTCTTTATAATAGGCATACGAATTTCATTAACTTCGTGTTTGTTTTCTTTTCTATTTTTTTAACTTTTTAAAATACACATCCAAGCCGCATACTTTTGAATTAAATATTTAGGGCAATATGAAGCATGAAATGTGTAAATATGAAAAGTAAAAGGGAGAACACTTTGCATTTTTGAACCTTAAAGCTCTACGATTAGCTAAAAACAGTTGACGGATAAGAGGACAAAACAGTTGATAGAATAAACACAAAATATACTCAAGTAATTTGAGAGATCCCCTCACTTAAAACAGGGATAAATATATAGTTTTTTGTAAAATGCCTATCAGGTGAGAACAATAAAAATTATGAATTTATTTATTTTGATTATTTTAAACTAGCTTTTTATAAATAAAATATTTTTAGAACGTTTCTCTTACTTATTTATCCCACTGGAAAGGGAGGTTTTAAAAATGAGGAGGAGAAACTTCAGTTTTCGTGGTTGGTTCTCGCCGCTCTGGTAGGTACAGAAAGAGATGAGGGGTTAGCTTCCTCCCATCAACGACAGTATATACTTGCCATGGGAAGGGTTCTACCGTAACCGGTGATAGCCCTTTGGACTCAATATCGGGTGGTTCTGGTAATCACTTGGCGATTTGCTTAGAAAATATTGAAAGTTCTGTTTTTTTATGTGGGGATTTTAATGATACTTACACGCAATAAATTTGTTTAACAATTTTCATATTTTTCTGTGACAATCATTAGGCATTCACAATGTGATACATTACAATAAAGGGGGAGGGAGTCCACAGAAAATGTATTTTTATTTCACTATTCTTTCTGTTAAATCGATTCAATTAGTGTATCCAAAATTTATTTAAGTATTAAAGCTTAAATTAATGCAAACATAAGTAAAGATTTCTAATCTACAAAAAAAGTAATCTACTAAACAAGCAATTTTATGAAGAAGTTAATTGAGCCTTTTGTGTTTAAAGATTCAATTGTTTTTTGCTTCTCATTTTATCGAGTGTACTGTATACGGCTTGCAATGCTATTTTTTATATACACTCATACTACACTTTATATACAGATTCAAGACCAAATTTTCTTATAAATTCTCCTTTATTTTAATATTTATTTTTTCCAGCAATTGCTTCACTTGATTATACAATCAAAAAAATATAAAAGCAAATAATAATAATAATAATAATAATTTGAATAATAGCTAACACTTTGCCCAGAAAAGCAAAATGAGACAGCTCCCATTTATTTGAATGACATTTAGAATTTTTATCTTTTTCATTTGCTTAAGCATTTATCTGATAAAATTAAATTAGAATCGTGAGAATAAATGCATTTCACTGACCGAAATTGCAGTTATTGATTTAAATGAAACTGGGAAAATGGAAATGTGGAAGAAAAGAAAATATTTTATGACAGTCTTAATAGAAAAAGGAGGCGTGTTTTTTTAAATTCAGATGATATCGTTTTGAAACACTCGAAACGCATTAGATGGAATTCATTTAATATCTCATGATTTATAGAAGATAGAGCAAGAAAATCCTATCAGAAATGAAGAATTTAAGGTTGTGAAAAGAAATTCTAAAATGAAATGGAACGGATTTCCATCAGAACGTTACGAGTGAAAAACATTAAACGTATATTTGAGTATCTGCATTTAAAGCAGTATGAAAAGGCTTTAATTATTATTTTTAAATTATGTAAATGAGTAAAACTTTAATATAATTATGTGATAAAATGTAATGGTTAAAGAACTTGATTTAAAAAATGCTTTCAAAATTAATTGAAAATTTAAATTTTAATTACAGTTCAATTGAATCTTTTAAAACTTAAGTATTAAGATCAATTTTTATAAGATGCAAAGTTTTCCCATCTGTTTTTCCTTCTAAAGCTCATCCTGTTGCTTTTTCTAACTATATGAAGATGAAGATATTATTTTTTCTTGAACGTTTGAGAATTTTCTTAGGACGTAAGTTAAAGAATGAATCAAATATTTGCTCAGATATTTAAGTAAGCTGAAATGATATATTTTAAAAACATAATTCTTATACAAAACCATGTGAGATTAGACTGATACAATTTATTTTGTCATTACATTTGATTCATTTCAATGCAAGCATTTTATACAGAAATAAAGACTAATATAAAAGCTTGCTTACCAAATATTTTTCAATGACAAGAAATTTGGAGGGAAACTTTAAAACTTTTTAAAGAGGAAGGATTCAAATTATTTTTGAAAAATTAATAAAAATACATTAGAGAAACAAATCAGGCTTTCTTAGTAAAGGTTCTGAGGGGTAGAAAAATATTTTTCTCCAATCTTTGACTTCGCTTTAACATTTTTAATGTCTCATTATGATTTCATAATATATTTTTATAAAGACGTTTAAAACATCCAATCTGATATAAAAAAAAACTTTCAGCTGGCCCATTTTACAAGAATTCAGTTTCGGAGCTTACGATTTTTTTTGTGTTACAATTCGAGTACTTTTGCTTATTTTTTACTTTATATATAAACTTAAAACAGAAGTTAGAAAAAAAAGTAAAATAAAAAAAGGGAAATGGTGTGTCTTGAAAATAGCTTCTTATATTTTTCTTATTCCAAATGGACCTCAACCATAACAAATCGATTGCCGCTGTGAATTTGAAATTGCTGTCTGGTATTTATTTCCCAATATTCTTTCTTTATCTTCCGGGAATTGGAATTTGTCATCTGTAAAAGATTTTTTTTCAGTGTTATGTAGTGTTTTCTTTGACTCTAGGATCCTGAACTTTGGCGAATATTTGTTTCTATTAGAAGATCGATGACCTCCAAGTGAGAAAACGAATGTTTATCATGATGTTTGGTTTACTTTATCATAGCCAAAATGAATAAATGTGTTTCTTTTAGAATTGCAATGACTCCTACAGAATTTTTAGAACATTGTATTATAACATATTTTCCATATATTAAAATAACAGCAAAATAAGCTAAGGCAAATAGGAATGATTCTTGAAAAATCTGATTTTTTTTTTTCAATTTAAAATGGTCAGATGGGATGGAGAAAATATATTTTTGTTTGAGAGCAATAATTATACTCTAAAAAGCTTATTAAACTATGCTTTTCCACCAAATTAGTCTATTTATTATACATCCTAATTAACCAGGTTCATTTATAAAAACGTTCTTAATTACTTGGAACTAATTACCGTGTGTTTCCAATTAACCGAGAGCCACTACGGAGTACAACTACGGAGTAATTGGGAACACGGATTTTGGTTTCTAAATCACAATAATGAAACGATTTCAAAAGAACATGTTTGAACTGATGAAAAACATATTATTGCTACAGAATACATTTAACAGCCTGACCAATCTCTTTAATTTATTCTTTTCACCAAAGATTTTTTTCTGCTCCAAAAGATAACGCATCATAACTATTAAGAATAAATTAAAGTGTGTGAATATGTTAAATAATCAATTTTTTTTGCGAAATTATAATCTTTTTATTTATTAATAATCTCATTGTTTGAGCAGATTTTTTTTAATAAAATTGTTAAAATATTTCTAAGGGACTATAACACTGTTAAGATGTTTCTTTTGGAATGTTACATTGGCTTTTATATTTGCATTTACATACGTTTTAATGCTATTTTAAACTTTAAATGTTATTTCCTAAAAACTGTTTAATTGCTTTATTTCCAAAATGACGTTTATTTATTATCCATTTATGGCCTTTTTAATTGACCATAAATTAAATAAAATGACATTGAAAATTGCTTTACATAAAATCCTGCATATAATGTGAATTAAAATACTCGAAAACAGTAATCTAACTTATGAAAATCCTGAAAATCTGTTTAAAATAAATGGATTTTTAATTAAAAAAAAATTTAATATGGAATAAAAAATTACGCTAAAAGCAGCTGACACTTATACAATTACCAAGAACCGATATATCCGTTGTAAATAAAATGTTCCCAAGACACGATATATAAAATATTTGAAGAAAATGTTTGCAACTTAAACTATATTTTTCATGATTTTAAGAAAGATTCATTTTTATATTTATTGAAACATTTATTCATTATAGAAAGAATGAGAAGAATGCAAAATATCATCTCAGATTACCGAACTATATTGGTAAAACTGAAATTGAGTTATATGATTTCCTTCTAATGAATTTAAATTTTTCTACGATTATGCCATGCTATTCCGTTTTCCCAATAGTGATGTTAAAAGAAAGGAAACTGGTAAATAAACAGAGCATAGTATACCTGGTAACAGATATACCATCATTTCGCCAGTCTTTTAACTTAAAAAAATTTTGCTATTTTGAAAGCCCTCCTCGGTGAGCTGATATGAAAATCCTGCCATTTGGCTACGGTTTGGAAGGTTTCGTGTTCTATCAACTCGTTTCTCAACATCAATTAAACAGAAGGAGAATTAATATTTCTGTTTTTGTGTAAGGGTTATAGTCAAATAAAATTTGTTATATTTTAATCAAAGGATATTCCGAATTTTCATAGATGATATTAATTATATTTTATTTATTGACTCTTCAAAAATCAAAACCCTGATATAAACAAAACGTATTCTTCGACTATAATAAAATGATGCGATTTAAGATGAAGCTTGACTTAACCTTGATCTGTAAGATGTTTCACTTTTGCATCGAGTATCATTCTTCAGCGATGACATCATAACTACATTAAAGTTTAGTTGATGAATTTCCTTCAAGTAATGTCTCTTTTCTATTAATTCTTAAATTTGTGAATTCTTCATTTTGGCATCTCATTCTGATTAAATAGAATGTAGTAGCCATACTTCCTTTTTGCTTGAAAATACTAAGCCATACAATGTTTGTAAATATTGTCCATAGATCCCAAGAGTTTTCTGAACTTCGTTACGACCTGAAACTGACCGACAGGAGGCAAGTTTCACTTGCGGCCATCGGTTTTTAATTGCCCATCTGAAGATTTCGCATGATGCAATCATCGTCTGGAAACTGATGAACCATATTTTAAAAGAATAAATACTTTGTGGCATGCATATTTAATTTGATTTGTTTTCGTTTTATTTGTTTAATCTTGACAATGGTTGATTCCTTCCTATATTTTTCTACGATATCAGATGATAATAAAGTTTGTAGGAATTGTTTTTTTATATCAAGAAGTAAGCGAAGACAAAATTTTCATCCCTAGGTTTAAAACAGAAATATTGATCTGACATGGCAGGCAGTACACTCAATGCATAAAAATAAAATGTTTGAACTACATGACAAATAATAGATTTGAACAAATCGAACGATTATAAAAATCAAGTACCAAAAGTCATTAATGGGTTTAAAGAGTGGTGGAAATAAAGCCCTTCAGATATTTTATTAATATTTATCCATATAAATAAACGCAGGATACAGCATTTTCCACAAAAAATCCCTCATAAATCTTGAACGCATTTATATTATCTATCTAGATATAAAAATAGGAATCTATCACTATATGATTTATGATTTTATTTTATGTGAAAGGATGCATTCTTCCTCATTTGTATATTCTCTCCCATTCAATTCATTTGCGTAAAAAAATGGCATGAATTTCTATTAAGAGCAGCTTTATTATTGAATGGCAAAAATAAGTTGCAAAAAAAACAGTTCTCCATTATGTCGTAAGATTGGAAGATTTCAACCATTTGGTATCAGATTACATTGTTAGAATAAAAGGAATAAAAGACACGTACAGTAGCGACTCCTGCTTCCAATTCATTTATAAGCTTGTTTCCTGAGACATAGAATACAGCTGCCTTTTATGTCACTTCTAGAAAGTTTTAAAGATCTTGTGGATACCTTTCTATTTTCAATGAATGTAAAGATACAGAGATAATATTGAATGGCTGTGTACATTTATGTAAAGAATATACGACTACGTAATTTCTCTAATATATGAAAGTCGTTTTTTACTGTAGAAATTAAATTTAATAGATTTAATTTGCGAATTCAGAAAACTGATAAAGGGCATGTTAATATGGAACTTAATATAGAAATAAATAAAAAGCAATATCAATTTGTTTGTTGTTTGCGGTTGTAATTATTAATAAACATAGAAAGTGCAGATTTAAAATCTATGACGAAACTAAGCTTAACAACGGAAATAGGAACTGTGAAAAAATATCACTGCAATAGTCATGCACAATCACAAGAAACTGATAGTAGCTTGAAATCTTGTGAATAAAAATTGTTGTATCCATTCCCACAACCATAGAGAAAATATTACTTAGTTGCTAAGATGTGGAATATTCACATTCAAAATATTCCATATCACGTCAAGGATGTGGAATATTTTAGTTTTAAAAAATGCTTCTCTTACACAAAGTGCTTGCTTTATCCAATCGCTATCTTAGCTGTGTCTCGAGACTAATAACTAACAATTATATTTTTAAATTCAGAATAACGAATTTTTCATTCAAAAATTTGCATTATAGTATTATTGAGCAGAAAAATGTATAATAAAATTCTTTAATTATTTGAAATGAATAGTTTCCAATTATTTGTGTTAAATCTTTCATGCCTGTTTCTTTTAAAGATTCTTAACCGTCACTGGTTTATGAGAAAAATTGTTTTAAACTAAATGAAGTATAAGATAGGAAATTAAATGAAAATAACTCAGGACAGTAGACTAAGTTATTAAAATATAATAGAATATACGAGAGTTAATGTGGGATAGAAGTGTTTGTAAGGACCATTGCACTTTATTATAATTAATAAAATAGAAGCATTCTTACATTCAGTTACAAGAGACTTGAATGTTGTAAAATATAGACGTTGGTTCTGTAATTATTAACGTATCTACAGATATTATAAACCTCACCCAAGACTTGTTTTTCTAGCCTAATGTTTCCTTCGATATTGTTACGAATTTTCTACCGGGGTTCGTTTGGATAGTGGAAGTGATATGGTATAAAGAACGCTCAATCAACATGCAGAAGTCGAATAAAACAACGACGTTTATTTACACGAAGACACACAGGACAGCACAAAAACGATAACTATATACAGCACAGAAGACGATTATCTTCAACCGAGACGTGTAGCATACAACAGCATACACAGCAACATACAACAAGAATCTACCGCAGACAGTAGCGCACAGCTCAGTTCAGCACTAGCTTGTCTCCGTCGCTTCCAACTACTCTGTCTTAGACTTCTCCGACTCGGACTCCTACTGACTGACTTCGTCTGGCAACTGCAGCCCCTTTTATAGGTCTCGGGAGGCGGGGCTAGTAGCGTCTCAACCAATCAGGAACGTTCGAGGCGTATCTCGGTTCCTACTGGACGGATTGGGAAAATTCTCGATGTTTCGGGTATTATCTATTTTGGCGCCAAAGTCGTCGCCAAGTTTGTCGCCAAGCTCTGGGACTCCCGACACGACGCCCAGGCTATGTCCCATACAGATGACTGTAAAACGTTCTTTTCAATGATGGAACCAACTATGCTGGGAAGCAGCATTACGGATCGTAACAATATGTATGCTGACAATGGTGCCATTACATCACTGCAATGGCTCAGTATGCTGTTTTTTATTTCCTGTCTAAGAATGATTTAAAAGATTTTCATTTCATTTATAATAGTTATTTAAGAATAACCAAGAGCATGCAGTTAAATTAATGTCTTTCTAATACTATAAACATAATTAAGCATCAGAAAGAATTATACCAAGAATACATCTGTTTGACTTTTTTTCTCTAAATGATATTTACAATTCCTACTCGCTTATTAAATATTAATTAGCTTTTGTGATAAAAACTTTCCTGTATGGAAAAATACTTCGATACGAATGGAATGGAAAATGATTTTTTTCTTGCAACTAAACGACGGGAGATAATTTATCGTATAGTGAGTGCCATTAGCCATTTATTTGATGCTGCTTTTGCTATATTATTTCGATGGTTGGTAGGTCGTTGTGATAAAACACGCTTTTAAATTATGTAATAAAACCTTGTACTATCTATATTATGTTTTAAAACGATTCCAAATATTGTTTTAGTTTTCTTTTGTTGATTTATGAAAAAAATTACTTTTTAGGTAACTGTTTTAATGAGAAAAAATTATCACTTCACAATATTCAAAATTCTACCAACCTAAAGATGTTTCAATAACTTAGCATATATTATAAAATGAAATTAAATGAGCAATTTCTAAGAAAAAATACAAAAAATTCATTTTATCTGCCTTTATAATAAACTGTTTCTTCCTCGTACTTTTGTGAAATTCCAACGTTATAAAGATTACATTTCATGTGCTTATTAGACAAACATTTTTAAAACATCTATTCTATCAAACTCAAGGAATAACCTACGAACCTTGAATTTGTGTCATCATACTTTTTATCAGATTAATACAGGGCATTAATTTTTAATTTTATTGCATAATTAGTTTTCTTCATAAATGTAAGAATTACAGATAGACATTTAAACCAATAAAATTTTGACAATAATGACTCATAACTGCATCACAGCAGTTTATATTACAGAAAGATTTCAGATTCAAGTAACTATTTGAGAAAGATTGATGATTGTTACTCTAATGGAGAGAAGGTGCAACTTTCCGATTTTAAATTTGACTTTTTCAAAAAGGTCGCTGCTGGATGAATGTCTCGGAAATTGGAAAAAAAAAAGGTATTTTGTGAACGTTTTAAAGGCTAATGAATGATACAAGTGTAAAACAGCATCTTGCACAAAATGAGGGTGATGATTCATTGGGATTTTATAAGTCAAACAATCACATTTAGAGTTTTTTTTTTGTTATAATAAATTTAAGAATCTTCGAATTCAAGGAGTTTTCGATTAACATTAATTATATGGAATAAATTATGAGTATGAAGATATGCTAAACCAAATTCTCGAAAAAATTATTTGCAATTAAAGGAAATGATCAAGAAAATTTTGAATATAATTTGTATTTCCATTGCACTTGATAATTTTATTCAAAAATAATTTGTTCGCCGTGTGATGATAATATTATCTAAATAATATTCATATTATATAATCGAAAGAAAAATCCTAATACATCATTCATGAACTGATATGAATCTTTCTATCCCTCTTTCTTAAAAAACAATTGATTAATTTGTCATGGGGAAGAAGAATTATTATTTAATGTATTGCCAATAATAAATTAGTAACTTAATTAGAATAATGAATGCTGATAGTTATTTATTATTCCTTACCTATTTTAAGTGCAAGTAATATACAATGTTAGTATCGGACTCAAAAGCAAGACATATTTTAACTCGGAATAATAAAAGAAATGTATGCATTTTTATTTTTATTGTAATCTGTTCACTTATCTCTTATTATGATGCAATTTTTTATTATATCTATTTGATTTTGCCGCCATTTTTCAATAGATATTTCTTTATTCGTCCTTTGAAAGGGAACACTACTCCACTTAGAAAATTCAGGTGACGCTTTAAAGCAAAATTGTCCAATCTTGGTGACTATCAAAGATAATTCTGTTCTAACACAATTGCATTATCACAAGCTTGTACATCCGATATAGCAAAATACTTTCAGAGATATCTTTCTGCACAAGTAAAGGTGGTGTAAATTTATCATCGTCGAACTTAGGTCCTTCTTTGTATATTCAAATTTCAGATAGAGAATTCTTGAGGGAAAATCAAGCTACAAAAACATTCTTTTCCAGCAAAGCAGGAACGAACAATTCAAAGATAGACGACATTTTGATAGGTCCAGATGCGAGTGATGGGAATCGGGAAGTGAATAGTCAGGTTTCGGTTACAGCAACCAAGCGACTTTTTTTTTTATTTTGTTCTCTTCACGCCAATTTTTCACTATTCCTGATCTGGCCTTCTACAGTCCTATGTTCCAATGGTAGGGTACTGTTCGACATATCGGAATTCTTTTGTAGTCGTTTGGTCTATTTCTTTTTCTTTTTTTTTATTTGAAGACAGAAAAAAAAGTTTAGGGCTTAAGATTCTATTCTAAACTTTCTTGGTGAAGAATTTGGAATTTTTCAAAAACTTGATATTTGAGTGTTGTGAGAATTTCTCATGGACGCAAGTAATGGAAGAAAACGATTTGGCGTGATGAATTATTTGATTAAGATTATATGCATAAGCCGTATTCGATATAAAAAGTTTCTCCAATCAAATTTCTTGTTATATACAGAAGATGGCATTATGTTTGATCAAGTTTTTTAAATGTGACATCAGTTAATGCTGAAAAATAAAATTGACCCATTAAAATATCCATTCTAATCAGGAATATTTAATATTTCCTTTCTTACATATTTGTAAATATCAACAATATTTCTTTCGTATAAAATTTTTAGCCTAATTTTTCATAACATCTAAGTTACTACAAAAATAATTTTTAAGCATTTAAATGATTAGAGGAAAAATATATTTTATTCAGTTTATTCGTTTAAGTGCTAAAACATTCACTCATATCGGTTTGAGAGAAACAATTGAAATAGTTTTCTATCCTAAGTCTGTCCAATGAGAGCATGGACTAAGCCAGTCATGGATTTTGACGCAATGTTTCTCTAAGTGTATTGTAATCCTTGTCTGCCTAAGACAATTGGAGCGTCAATAATCGTCAGACCAGTAATGCATTTACATAGATATAAGGAGGGATTATTAGTGCGGTGCAGTGTTTTGTTCTTGTCGTTCATGAATATTCATATGCAGATAAAACAAATACATTGTGATGACATTTCGAAAAAATTCACCAGAAATTTTTGTAATGAAATTTTATATAAATTCACATATTTCAGTGCTGCATAAAAATGTATTTTCTTACAACAGTGAAATTCTCTTGAAAACACTTGAATAAATAACACATCTGATTTTGTTATTTGGAATTTCATGAAAATTGATTTAGTACGCTGTTGCTTCATAAATATTTAAAATAATTTTAAATTTGCTTAATGCAATTTTTATTTTAATGCAATCATAATTGCCTTTTCGATTCCCTCTATTTAAATACCACACTATTGAAGGAATAAGCATTTTTATTTAAAAATAACATTTTGATAAACGTTTTATCAAGCTGATAATTAATGCATTTTATCATGAAACAAATATCATCAGTAATTAAAGAATAAATATCCATTAGCAATAATAATAATAATTCTCTATAGTTTAAAATTATTATGAAATAAACATCTTACTTACTTTTTCTAACAAATCAAATACAATATTACCCTTATGTTATCTGTAGAGCACACGGATATAAACCAGATGATGTGCAAATATTGAGAAAGCACTTGCTTAGATAAAAAGTATTTTAGAAGAAAGAGAAGCATTTTGAAGCAAATTGTTTGCGTTATAGAGTGTTTCATTCTCTTCCCTAGAATATATCTCGTATATATATCTGATGTAATTAAATTATTGAAACTACTCTTTCTGCTATGTTATTTTAGAGAAGAAAAGAAAGGCAGATAAAAATACTATTTTCTATATTCCTTTAATTTCATTATTTTTCACATTATAGAAGTATAATTGCCGAAGATTCAGTAAAAGTTTTTTTCTGTATCAACAATTACATTTCAGAGCCGATATTGGAATTATATTATTAATAGATTATTATTAACCAGATTTAAAACGCAATATTGCTTTCTAACCTAACAGGTTACTCAAAATGAATTCTTATCTTTTATTTTATCTTCTATTTGTCTTCCAAATTAGTATGAGGAGTTGACACCAGGAGCGCTGCTGCTGCAAAAGAAATAATTTTAGAAATATCGTTTGAAGTATGAAATCGCTGTTTTGTTTCATTAGAAATGATAGACATAATGATATTCATTTTCTTATCGGCATTGAATACATCCATTGAAATTTAATGTTATATAAAGAAGTGCAAATAATACTTATTCTATTTTTTGACTTTATTATTCAAGTGCTTTATGGTATACAATATTTTTTTGTTTTTCCGTCTTCAGTGGAAACAAATAAATTTCTTGGCTGTCCGACTCGTAAGCCTCCAGCATACGACTGGCCAAGTGAAAAACATGGATTTTCTCGGTTCAATCCGCACACTTGAACTGATTGACCTTGCACCTTGTTGATGGTCATCGAGAATGCAAGTCCAATAGGGAACTGCAGTCATATGAAATCAAAAGGCATGTAGGTGGGAATAATAAGAATGTGTAGAATGAGCACATCTTCTCCAATCGATTTTCCGTTAAGAATTGTTGCCTCGCTTCTTGCCGCATATTGGTCTTTTGATTCTGATGCGCGTGGTAGCATATAAATGTTGTCTTTCGGTCCTTGCCGTATGTTGATTGAAAAATTACTCTTTTCACTGGAAAATTTCCATTATATATAACTTAACTTGACAGGCATCGATAGTAATAATTTAATTTTGTATATGTGAGATAAACTCTGAATAACATGTGCGGTTTGCCGCAGACAAAATATTGTGTACCCTGAATGACAATATCCTTTTTAGATGACTGTTCAATAATTAAAAGAAAAAAAAATAGCGCTTGTACTAAACATTTTCGATTTCATATCATTCTCATTGATTAGCATCAACCATAATAATTTGATTTTATTTGAAGTATCTGCGATTAAATCCGAATGACATGTGTCATTTGCCGTTTACTGTTTCTTTTGTCAGTTTTAAAATATAACCTTCGCGCAGGTGCAAGCAATGAGTTGACAAAATTTCACCGCATTCGGTTGAACTGTACGGCAGCGCATAAGGTAGGAACAAACAAAAATTCATTTTTAAATATTTGGTTATTGAATTTTCTAGTTCGATCTCTCTGGCGTGTGATAAATACCAGGAAAATATAAAATTTCCACGGCAATGAGAGCGTGTGAAGTTTAAGGAGCGTGAAAACGTTGAAAATCGGAATATAAATAATAAAATGATAATGATGAAATGATTTTGTAAGTTGATGAAATATAGAATAATTCATGTTTTATATTAGATATTATTTGTGTGCTGGGAATATGCTGTTGTGATAATACTGTGAAGAGAAACAGAAACATAATTATATAATTTTCCGAATATGCCTGGTAACTTCACATATTAGCGGCGTATTACCCAAATTTTGTATAACATACGAAAAAAAAATCTAATACCATGAATTAAAAAAAAATTATTGTCCATAATATGCTAAAAACTAGAAGTAAATAACAAAAAAAAATGTATTTGCATGTTAAAGCTGATGCCTTATATATTTGTTCTAGTAATCTTTGAAGAATGCAACTATGCATTTAAATAATAGTAATCTTCAAAAGCTAAGAATACAATTCAAATTAATAATCTACTTTGACGGCACTTCATTTCGAATTAACCAATCATTTCCGTCTTTAAAACCCTTATATTTTGATCAAATGAATAGTCAGTCAGGCTAATTGAAAATGAATTCTTCGGATTTTGTCCTTTTCTGATAATCGAAATGATCTTATGAGATGAAAACTAGTGCCATTATTTATATGAGTGCGTATTCACATTCTGGGTCACTCATTAAACAATGCTTTTTTCTCAAATTAATTTATTAATTAATCAATCTCAATTATGACGATATTAATCATTGTCCATGCATGTTTAAAATTACCCAGGAGACTATGGAAGGATTGGAATACCAGTTTTGGCTTCAGACAGCTTGAAGTTGCATTTTATGAAACATAAGAAAAAATTATTAAGAATTTATAAACGCAGTTTAAAATGAATATTTAGCAGTAAGGAGAATTTAAAAATAGATAGTAGAATGTTCAATTATTTCATTTTAGTAATAAGTCAAATAAAATGTTCTATTTCAGATTCAACTCATTGTTGTCTGCCATTTAAGTTACATGAAAAATACGAACTATTCTGTTCAAGTGGTGAAATAATGTAAAAAGACATTTATCGGACTTTCGGAAATCACAAGCTATCGTTTTCAATTGATCATTTAGTTTGTTTGGTGATCTTCAAACCTGTCACAATCAGCCGCCTACCATAAATTCTATCACTCCTTCAGACTTACGAAAAACGGATCTTCATCGTATCATTTTCAACATAATCGATCAAAAAATGCATATTTGGTAGAAAAAAATCGACAAAAATGATCCGAAATTACTTTTTCCATTTCCTTCACCTCCATTTCTCATTGAAAAGAATCAAAATATTCAATTTCAGTTTCCATTTCCTTACGTTTTCTTCTATACTTGAGATTAAACCGCATCAAATCGTTACTTTATAACAAATTTTTATTCATGATATGCAATATATGTAGTTAACTTTAATATTCTTTTAAAAATATCAGCTGTTTAAATCAATTGGTGGGATGGATAGCTATTGCATTCTTAAATTTGATACAACTTCCTATCATAAATCATTTAGAATTCATGAAAAATATGGTTTTTATTGATATAAAAGTTTTGTCTCTAATTATCCTTCGTGGAGAATTGTCCAGGAGAATTCAGAATCCTATCCGGAATTTCTGGGATACAAGGATGATGTAGTCTTCACATTAAATTTATAGTGTTCTATTAAATGTTGAAAGAAATCCTTTCAGAGAAAGTCTGTCTTACCAACTATCCAAGTGCAAGTGAACACAACCATTACAAAAAGCAAAGAGCTTTAGATAAAATTCCATGCTTATATTTCGCACCTATAACAAAGATCCTTATCAAATTCAAATGAAATTCATCAGGAGGATGATCATCTGTCGATCTGTACTTTAGAATGCATATAAACACGATATTTAAAAAAAATACAATGATTTAAAACCATCCAGTATGCATTCTTGGGACTACAGTTGTAGTTCTATATCAAATTTTGATTTCAATTGGTCGTCGTAAAGAAAGCATCTAAATGCATGGTACTTGTGTGTTAACTGGATATATATCAGCTATTAATCGTCCAAAATTACATGTTTTTGATTCAATAAAATGTTAGATTCACGTCAAAAATCCATATTTCGTAATTGTTTGCTAATGGCATGCAATTAATGCATAAATCCTATCCGAAATTGTAATACAAAACGCATAACTCTTGCGTTAAAATAAATTCCTGAATATTTATGGATTTTACGCCTTTCCCCAAGGTCTACAGTTTTATGCAGGAAGAAGAGACCTGAGAATTAGATAGTATGCAAGAAAGTTTCTAGAAATCCATTTCCACTGATTTCAAAAATTAATCAGCTGCGGCTTTCTAAAAGGAAAAATCAATCAGCTTTCAAATTATTAACATTTTATATTTTGTATTATAATTATGGCATGAATTTTCGACCTTCAGCACTATCATTCTAAGAGAAAATGGATTTTTTTAATAAGAATATGTCTTGATTTAGATATACCTTACAAACAAACTCATTCTGATAAACAGGAAATCCTGTGACGAAAAAGAAATACCTTACACCCTATTAATTGTAACGAAATTTTTAAACTGGTCACTCATTTATGCAGGATAATTTCATGGTTAAATATTCCGTATTAATGTAATACCTAAAAATGTTTCTTGTGTTTTAAACGATTTCAGCATTAATATGAAATGTCTTTCAGTCAAGCTAACTTCTGTAGAGGACACTCGAACTGTTCTAGATGAATGTGAGGAAAGATCTAGTGCACCTGGGGCAATAATTAATTCAAAATAAAGAAACCGGAAGCTTTCAATTGCAAATCCATGCGTGTGAAATTTATTCCCTTACATTAGCACTACTTAGAGAATGAAAGCAGGAAATTTACGATAGTTAATTTTCCACTCAAGACTACAATCATAACCTCAGTGAAATTAAAAATATAGAAAAAACTGTGTTATTTTCTGTATCGTAAATATGCATGAAAGATTAGGAAATTGCTGATAGTATATATCTATCTATCTGAGATCTCCATTAAAAATCATTCGTGTTAAATGTTTATGCTTCTAATCTCCTATTAATTTATTTGGTTAAATTATAAGAAACATTTTACAACGCCTTTAATATCAAATTAAGGGGTAAAAACAATTCTCTGCTTTTCTTATTCCAGAGGAAGCTGTGTCTCATGAAAGATTTTAAATCCAGACACATATAATTTTAAGGATTAATAACATTTTAAAATAACTACCGCTTTAGATAAAATTTGCTTTTCATATATAACATGCAACATAAAGCTCACTTTCTCTTTCATGTAAAATTATTTAGAAAAAAAGGCGATATGTCATTGAACATTTTAAAAATCTGTCAACTGCAGTTTGAAGAACAAAGTTTCTATGATTAAAACATATATAAAAACATGGTGATCTCTGTTCTGGATTATAGCAGTGAAATTTATTGACCTGTAAGGCAGTCTTTTACAAAAACTGGACTCGATTCATCACACAGCATTTGAATCGGGACGTTTAAGACATATATAAAAGTCTTTATGTTGACTATTGTGACGCAAGAAAACAAATAATTAATTAAATAAAAAAAATAACAAATAAAACAATTGGTCTTAATCAATAGAGATTCTTAACCAATCAGTATGAGGGGGGGGGAGGATTAGGAGAAATTATTTTATGCTTTATAATCCGTTTTAAAAAATGGTATATTAATTTTTTATTTAAATAATTTTTTACTTCCTTTCAGTTTTCTGTGTGGAAAAATTCAATCGATTTTAAACTAACATCCCGATGTGCAAACGATTTGGTATGTCGGTATCTATTGATAACCGTAGCTTTTAATCGATTGTAAAAATTTGTAATAAATGGACAGAAAAGAAAGTGAGTTTATATTGCATTTTCATCTGTTTCAAGCTATGTTAAATTGTCCGCATATTTCCAGCACGTGATTCCAGGATTTTCAACGTGTTTCGCGCTAGTCTCAAACTCACCAGAAATTAATTTAAAATCGATTATAAAATTTCCATCGAATTGACAAACAGTCAGAGAAGAAAGAAAATTAATAGAAAAAAGGTTTAAATGGAAATTAATCGCAAGATAATATTTTCTGTTGTTTAATATCATTAATTGCTATAAAATTAAGAATATTTGCCCAGCAATATTCTTTTCTCTCTAGAACCGAGCATGCTTCGATTTTTTACAAATCATCTTCTTAATTTGCCTCTTTTTGTGTAATGTAGAATTATTTTAAGTAATCAAACTTAAAGAATCGTTTTTATTGAAAAATTATCAAATTGATCCATTATTTTATTAGTACATATCTGTAAAAGAATTTTTTGTGTGTTTATTTTCTTTAAAACTTAGATTTAACGGATTCACTCTTTGAAAAGAAAACAATAAATTAAATTATATTATGTTATGGAGATCACTTTATCAAGAAACAAAAAAATAACGTTTATTTGTACAGCTTTCTCTTACTTTCTTCTTCCATAAATATTTATCAGGAAGAATGGAATTGAAGGAAATAAGATATTTTAATTGCCAAAATTGCGGTTTATTGATTTTAAAAGAAAAAATACCAATAGAAACACAAACGAGTAATCAAAGAAAATATTTTATGACGATCAATCACAATAAAAAAAGGAAAGTAATTTTAATTCAAATAATATCTTTTGAAACATCAAAATAAGCCAAACGGAATTAATTTAATATTTCATGACTTTGAAAATATATGAAATAAGAAAAAAGTACTATATAAAATAAGTTATATATTTCATGCATTAAGAATAATTCATCAATCATTTTAAAATAGAAAATAATCATTTCTTTAAAGATTGGTTCTTGGCGAAAGCCTTGTAAACATATATTAATTATTTATTACTAATTAATAAGATATGATTGATGAATAAATAATTTCGTAGGTGCATATTTTTAATTATTAGATTGCCCAGTTTGTAATATTTTTAATGTCGCTATGAATGTACAGTAAATAAAATATTTATTATGTTACTTAATAGCATTTTAATTGATGCCTCATCAATAATAGAAGAAGTTTTATTTTATGAAAATAATTTCCCTTTGTAATTTTTGCCTTCATTTAGACTTTTGTTTATGACTTAATTTATTTTAAATATCAAACTAAGAATAGATCGCTAATTGAAGTTGAATATAGAGACTAACTTTCTACTCATTTAAGCACACAAAAAACCCCTTTCTTTCGCAAAAATATTCATTTTAAGAATACTCTCGAATTGTCACATTCCTCTACATTTGAAAGAAAATTATATAATCTTTAAAGAAAATAAATAATTTATGTAATATGTATAAAATTTATAATGCTTTACATTATCAATTACTGTTTCTTTAAATTAAAGGCATTTGATATCAAATCAATCAAGTCAAAGTAAACTTACAACTGCTTCAAAAAGAAAAAAAAATCAATTTGAGGAATTAGAACAAAGAAAAGTAGAAGTGGAACAGAAATAAGGAACTGCTGCACAGAATCTTATATCACACTCTACGTAAGATCATTGCAAAATTATTATTCCCCACTGTTTCAATTTCTTCAATTTTCCTTTCTGTTTTCATTATGATTACTTCATGCATTTTTAAAACCACAATCAAGAAATCCAGACGTGAGTAAAACCTTTCAGCTAGTCTATTTTTTGCGAATTCTTTTTCAGAATATAGAAGTGCATGTTTTCATGGAACTCGAGGTCTTCATCTTTTTTTTTTATTTATTTTTTTACTACCACCTTGACATGAATAGCAAAATTAGGAAAGAAAACAAAAAGAAAGGAAACTGGCTTGCCCCCAAATGAGCTTCCCAATATTTCTTATTCTGAATGCATTCTAACCAATAATGGATAGGAGATTGTTATAAATGTGCGGTTATTTTCTGGTATTTATCTTTTTTAAATCTGCTTTGTTTTTAATTTTATAAAAAATCAATTTCTACAAACATTCATTTTCAATGATATTTCCTTTGTGTCAATGATAAAATAATTTTCAGCTTCATCCATTTTTAATAAATTATTAAGGAATCTTGATACAGCATCACTCATTGCTAACTGATACATAATTCGATATAAATAAAAAGAATGCTTTTCCAGTGATTGATATAGCTCATTCGGAGTTATTGACAAATCAGTTGTTAAATATCTTAAAAATTGCAATAAAAACTTGGCAAGTCAGTTTAAGAAATCAGACGAAAAACATCCCAATAAAATAAACAGTATCTACAAATTTTAAAATATAAAAGGAAAGCCTTTGAAACAATTGTCCATCCCCAAATCCTGTTTGAATTCATCAAGTTTTATTTCACACGAAAGTTTCTCCCAAACAGGCCATCAATGGTTTTCTACCTATTTTTTCACGATTTCGAGAGATACTGCAAAATGATTTTGACAGAGCAATAACTAGACAGCTCATTTTCTGATGTCAGTTTGTATATTCCAATTTAAAGTATAATTAACTTATTAAATGCAAATCATTGTGCAAATTTAATTTAAAGTAAGAAATGTGTTTACTTATATTATAGTAAGTATGTTTTTATTATACTTTTGTTGTAATAAGTAATACATCAAAGTTGATTGAGATGACCAAATTAATCCTATTAATTCTAGCTAACTCCAGTGTACATATTGTTGGTAACTGGTAGCATTAATAATAGTCAATTAATAAACTAAATAATATAGTCAAATTTCAAAATATATATATATATTGTTTCAAAACAAAAAGAAAATGCTACTCTAATTTATGATTGCATAATAATGAAGAAAAAACATTCTGACTGAATAGTTGTATTTGCAAAATTAATTGGCGTCGAAAATTGCTTAAATATATCCAACTGTTGAATTCTAGTATTCTTTCTAAGCTTCATTTTGCCTCGTATCTTAAATATGGAGGCGGACAGTTCGATGTCGTTTGATGAATGTATTCAGCTGTCATGATTTTAATATAAAATAAAATAATGTCATAATATAAAATAAACATTGATGGGATCAACACATCACATATTTTATTCAGTGGTTGAGACTGGAAACTCTGTCAAGTTATTTTTTCTCCGTAGAGATTATATAGTGTTGTTTTCTCGAAAATAAACAATTGAGAGCGAGGACCGATAAATTTGCTCATTAAGGGATGGTCCTTTGGTTTTTTTAAAAATTATTTTAAACGATTTTGAGTGAACAGTATGCGTTCGTAGGTAACTTGTAAAATATTAATGTTTATAAATATTTTTTACTTAGTAATTATAATTTTGAAGGCCCAAACATTCTAATTATTTAAGATAATATGGGGTATTAATATACTCTCTATCCTATCCAAAGTTTAAGATTTCTTATTGGTCTGGGACAGCCAATTCGTAACAAAACTACCAGGCATCATTTGGCCGAAGCATTACAATGGAGACCTATTTGGATACTAGAGGCACTACAGAGTCAGACAGAAATGGTCAGATGACTAAACGTGAATCCCTCTATTGTCCATAGACTTTGGCAATAATTTCGAACGACAGATGCAGCGTCCAGGAGGTTTAGCCAAGGATGGCAAACTCTATGACGAGTGCCGAAAGTAGATATTTGTTGAATGGATGAAGGAACAGAACCACAACTTCGACTCAATTCAGATCTTTCCTTTCTGCAGATACAAGTATAGTGTCATTTTCAACCGTGCATAGAAGGCTTCACGAAGGTGATCTGTAAGTGAGAAGAACAGCCATTTGCTTACCTCATGTCACATCATGGAGCGTTTGAGATGGGTATTTCAGCTTGTCCTCTTAATAGCTGATGAATAAAAGGCAGTTCTCTTTACAGATGAGTCCAAGTTGAAACTCCACTGAGATAGTGGATTATTTGATTTGGAGAACACTTTGAACCCCTTATCAACCTTCAAACATCCATGAAAGAGATGCATACGGTGGATGCAGTGCCTGTGTTTGGAGTGGTGTCTTTTGGGTGGACACACATACATTCAAATCTTTTCACGTATAACCGTGGATTCTTAAGGGTATAGAAATATCATCATTGTTACTTATGTGCGACCTTATGCTGGGATGAATAGATAATTATTTTATACTATAGTTCTAATACTACAACTCTAGATCACGCAGGTTGTCGCATCGTGGAGGATTATCTTCAATAGGGTACAATTCGGTGATTGGAGTGGTCAACTCAATCTCTGGAACCTATAAAGCATGTTCGGGATGCTTTAGTAATACGTATAACTGTTCTCAGCCCTCATCTTCAGATCTTTGCAACGCTTGCCACTACTTTGCAAGAGTAGTAGCTCTCACTTCCTACAGAATTGATATACTTCATTTGACAACATCACACATCGCTGTATGTGTGTTCTAGAGAAGGAACCGTACTTTATATGGAAGGTATTTTTCCTATACCAACATAACACATCCATTTTATGTTCGTCTTTTTTGTGATTGTTTTCTTAATTCTTGGAAATCAGTATATTTCTAGATGATAAAATCTCGCATATGCATTCCTCTTATTTGTATCTCAAATATTTTCTATTTCAAATGAAAGAAAGCCCTGAAATATTGCGTAAATTATGTATTCTTGAATTAAAATTCTTTTCTCAAGGCTATGCTGAGTTTCGGTAGCAGAAACTGTTTTAGAATTTATGTAAATTTTAACATTTGATGTTGAGAAATGTGTCAGAGGAAACAATATCCAAAGGGAAGACATTCGTCCTTTAACAAGCTCTGGAATTTTAAGGGAATATTCTTTTTTTTTCCTTCAGTGAAATGAGATAAATATTTCTGTTCACCAGTGTAAATATTTCTTCGGGCATTTTTTGCAGGCAATTAACAGAAAAATGCCTGCACAGATAGATCTTATCAAAGGTACAAAACTCTTCGTTATAGCCAAAATTATTTTTATAAAATTATTCCGGCGAAAATTCAGTGTTACCTAGCACTTTGTTGTCTTACGACGAATATTCTCTTAAAGACTGAGATCACAATTCCCTAATGACTAGTTATTTTTACAAATATATCTTCATCAAGTAATTTTAATAAAAAGTGGATAATTGTATAAGTATGGTAGAATATTATTTCTAAATTTGAATTAATATTCAAAATATCATTTAATATTATGTATTCATTTAATTTTACAAAATTTCAGAAAATTTATAAAAACAAATCAAATATCTAGAGAAAATAAATATTAAATTTTAAATAGTATTTGGTTTGAAATATAGTGCAAATAACAAAAATTTAAGTTCTTATGTTCGAAAAAATTAATAAATACCATTTATCCTTGTCTGAGGAGGACCGTACTGGCCTGGTGGTAAGATCTTGGCTTGTGAGCCGTAGGGTTTCAGGTTCGAGACCGCATTCCATCGAAGAACCGCCGTATAAGGGGGTCTGTTACACGAAAAATCCGTCAGGGCCAAACGCCCGCCCTCCCGTTGGTGTGGTGTGGAGAGGGGGGTGCCAGCTGAGGTGTCGTCCTCGTCATCTGGCCATGGTTCAAAATTACGAGGTCCGTCCCAAAATAGCCCTAGTGTTGCTTAAAACGGGACGTTAATATAACTAAACTGAACCTTTGCTAAAGATCCTTAATATTTCAAGAAATTCTCATCAATAAATTGATCGCAAAAATATTCTTTCATAGATAACTCCTTCAATGCGATATCCTTTAGCCTTCTTTGAAGAAAAACTTTTCATTTTGATATCATTTGGTAATGTTAACTCGAACAATGACTTTTTTTGATCGTTTCGGCACTATGATTTCAACAAATTTCATTTTTCTCATTCCATAAAAATGGAATAAAGTAAACAAAAAGTATAGAGCTAAATCCATGATAATAAAATTAATTATTCAACATTTCTTTAAAATTTCATTTCTTGAATAAAATCGAAATCATCTCATTTTTATGTGCTTTATTTACAATGCATATCCCGTTTCTTGTAAATGAATCTTCATTTGAACATAGCTCAGAAATTTTCTAGAAAATATTTGAAATATATTTTGGTGGTTCTCAATTCAATTTTTTTTTCTTATTTTTTAAAAAACCATATTTATAAGTTAACTTAAAATCAATGTTCTTAGGAAATTTCATTCTGCATGAAATGAAATATTATTATAAAATAATGTCACTGCACAAAATTTAAAAGAATGTGTAACTTTGCTTCAAAGCAAATCACGTAAGAATGAAAATAACTTCTGATGAATCAAATTAAATGAAATAGTAACAAAAGAAAGTTTTTTGCAAAATCAGTGCCTTATTTTGAATTCTGGCTTATGCGAATTTGAAATCTATTCATATATTTTTTATATATCTTTCAAACCATGCAAAAAGTTTAAATAATAATTACAAAATAGAATAGAATAAATGCAGTTGGAAATATCGATTCTCTACAATTCATTTTTAAACATATTTATATAACAGTAGTGATTCGACTACGTATATATAGGAAAACAAAACTGCCAGTAAAATTTTTCATATCACATAACCATTTAGAAATATCTAGAGCAGTTTTACATTACATATCTGCACACCAAATAATTCTGCACACTGCAATTTGCTTTCTTTTTATGTTTAAAGAAGAAAGATATGTTCTCTTTTAACTTGAACCCCTTCATGCAAAACATGAATATTTAATAAGAACCGTCCTTATTGTGTAATCACAAGAGACCGTCGCTACTTGGGAAAATAATTGCAGAAACAAAAAGAGCTTCCATTACGCCGCAGTCAAACTCTGGGAGGTCGACCCTATGGTAACAGATTGTCCCTGTCAGGGTAGAAAGAGCGGTCAATAGCATTTTCCGACTCCCGACTCATTTATTAGCCTGTTTCCTGACAAGGAGAGTTTAGTTGCATTTGCTCGTAGCTCCTGGAAGAGCCGGGGGTAACATTTCCTGCGGATTGACAGCGCTCATGGATATACCTTCCTTACAGCTCACTCTGTTGAGAAATAGAGATATTATTGAGTGGCGAATGGTATTGGCATACGATACATTGTCGCAGCAGTAGTAGGAACATTTTCATAATAAATGATGAACACATTATATTACCGGATTTGACTCTGGCATATTTAAATATTTAATGCAGAAGAATGAAGGCTGGATAAGTTATTATTGAAAGGTATGTCGAATATACATAACAGCAAAGTTTAATGCTTATTTGTGTTAGTATAATATATATAAAAAGTATACCTATAGGGTACCAGCTCTTATTATGGGTGAATAATAAACTTTTAAATCATTAGAGAGGACTACAGAATTTTGATTGGTAAAGAAACTTTAAATAATTTATATCTATATATTTTAAGTTATTTTAGAGAATAAATGCACTGCTGAAAGGAATGCGGTAATTAAACTTTTATACAGTACCATGGTCTTATAACTCATATTTCGTAAAATATTCTTGACAAACAAACATTTCAAAAATGTCTACACTTTTTTACTAAGACATAATAGTAAAACACTAAATATGTTTTTTTATACCAATTCAATGAATACCATAAATAAAAACAACATTCGACAGGGATTTGCTATTGGGGGCTATCGTTTCTTGTTGAAAATGATAAAATACAAAATTTTATAACTCACTCAGTTTTAATCATCGTACTCGTAAGTAAAATCCTTTTTACTTATTTTAATTTTAGCTTGTCAAAGATATTTATCCAAATATCTCTACTGATAATAAAAGTGTGTGTGTGCATATTAAAACAATTGATTGATCAAAATTTGAAGAAAACTAGATCATAAGAGATTTCAAAGCCACGGATTGATTCAAATGCACAAAAAGTTATTTAGGCTTCTTAATGCCAGATACTCCAACAAATCGAAAATACTCTTAGCCATTTGACTATAACTGAAATCTTTTTAAGATATAGATTTTGGCAAAGAAATGATATGGTGCTTCAAGTGTCCTTAAAATTATTATGAAAAAAAAAACGTACAGATTTTGAATACCGCTATAAATCCAATTTTTTACTTTTTTTCAGTAGCCGAGTTTCTTGCCATCTTACACGGAGTGGCATAATTATAAGGGTTAGAAAGATAATGCATAAGGTTCAGTGATGAAATAAACGAACCTAATCTTGTTACTGGTACAACAGTTGAAAAACAAGTATATAAATTCAAAATACTTTTCTTATAATACTGAACCAAAATTAAAGAATAGGTTATAGAATTATACAAATCGCAAGATTTAACTCAATAGTTCTATTTTCAGAAATCATTTTTTAACCCTTTAAAGGGGCATTTTTTTTCTAGTCATATTATGCTAAAATATTTTTAGGTTTCACATTAGAATAAGAAAAGGGATTCATTTAGCTTATTAGATAAATTTAATTTGATTAATTAATTAATTAGGTTAATTAATAATTTAGTAACAAATCAAGATATCATTTTGTCTGAGATAAAGAACTGAAGCGTCTAAGTTTCTGACTTACTAAAAAAATGTGTCAGAACTTATGCCCTTACATAATTTCTTACAAAGATTGATAAATTTGGTGGGAAGCATACTTTCCACGGTCCTAGAAAGGGTTAAAGTAATTTATTCATCCAACATTATGAGTGATAACAGAGATATCAGCTGATATTATTTGAATTATTCAACATTCAGTAGATGTCTTATCTAATGGCTAAAAAATCGTAATACGGGAAGCAAACTAGAAACAAACTAGATTTTCCTTCCCAAGTAAATGACTGTGAATACAATTGAAGGCGAAGACAGGCGCTCCCTATCCTCTTTAGATTCATGCTGTTGGAATGAAAGAGGAATGTAAGTAAGAATCAGTAAAAGAAGAGAGAAAAACCCAAAAAAGAAGTCAAAAGGGCAAGACGTCTTCAAGAAAAACGCCAAAAACGGGAAAGAGACTACTATTGCTATTTCTTAGGAAGACTTTCATTTAGTATGCAGTTAATTTGTTCCATTACATAGACGTGGCAGTTATTTTCTTCATGTCTATGTTTTGCAGCTCTTTTGTTTTCCAAAAGGCTAGAAGATCTATTAGTTTTATTTTTTGTTGTCAACAGGAAAGTGAATAGCCCAAAGAGCTCGGATATATCTTATTTCATTCCGAATAAACAAAGTTTCTCGAAGTGCTTTCATGCTGTGTTTTCACTTTAATTCATTCAATATCCGAAATGGAATCAATAGACGAATAGGTATCACAGCAGACGAAAACTGTTTACTGGAACGTGTGAATTTTATTTCTCAGCGTTTGCGATATTGAAAGAAATAAAGTATAAAATGAATAATATTCTTTTCAAAAAAAATGTATATTCATAGAAATCTGCTCCATTTAGGAGAACGAAATACTGTTAAGTATTAAGAATCATAAAAAAATAATTTAAAAAAAAACGAAAATATGAAATTTTTATTTCATTCATCGCCAAGATATGCGATTATGTTCGACTAAAATAGTATTATAAAATGAATATTTGAAGACCTTAGTTTGGTTTAGTTATATTAACGCCCCATTGTAAAGCAACACTAGGTATATTTTGAATGGACATCGTAATTTTGAACCGAGATCAGATGACGAGAATGACACCTGAGCTTGCGCCCCCCCCCCCTTTCCACACCACGCCAGTGGGAGGGCGTTTGACCCTGATGGATTTAACGTGCAACAGGCCCCGTACGCGACGGTTCTTCGGATCTCGAACCTGGAGCCCTACGACTCACGAGCCAAGACCTTCCCATCAGACCACCGCTACCCCATTTGAAGAGCTTAGAGAAGTAAATATGTTTTAATGAGTATATCAAAGAGTAAATAACAGTTATCTATTAAATTATGGATACTCTCACCCTTTACATTTTTATTTTATTCTAGTATTTCACATACATATCAATGTTTTACTTCATCTTTTTTTGTAATTTATACACGGTTTTTTTTTTATTCTCTCGTATACAAAGTATAGAAAGAAAGAATATCAAAATTTTGACGAATCCATATGTTGCAGACTTTCCTGAGTCCGAAATACTGTCTAACTGTGAATTTTATGATTCAAAACATTTTGAGTTATAAAAATGAAATATCGTATAAGGCCTTAACAACAAGTTTGCAATTTTCTATAAATTTTAGAAATAAATTTAGAATCGCCTGCCAAAAAAAATGAACATCATAACAACTATAGGAAGAAAACTATACAGATGAAGTTTCATACAGGTATTTATTATCCTAAGTGTTTTAGAATCTTTAGAATTCGAAACCATAACCGAAAATAAGTTGTACGTCTGTCGATATGTAATGTTGCATATAAATAAAGCAGTTCTAATAAACTTAGTGACATAAATAAATGAAATTTTCCAGGCAATCTTGTTAATACGTTTTTAGTTGTATCTCAAAATTCAGTTTAGTCGAAAAACAAGCATCTAAAATCCATATTCCATTTTTTCGTATTTTTCTATTTACTGCACGGCAGTCATTATTTTCCAATTATATATGGTTAATAATACTCAAGTGCTTTTATTAGAGCTTTTGCGAGAAAGTTTCGATGATAACCTTCCCATTGGTTTAAAGAAAAGTCAGCTACATATTTGAGTAACCAGATAAGAGCAATAATACGGTGCATTGTTAAGATTCCAAAAGAATGCAAGCTGCATTAATATCAATCTTTTTTTTTTCACGATATTCTGATTTATAATAGTGTGCAATATATTCTGGCTTACAATTTGTACAGAGAAATATCTTTTGAATAAAAAAAAATCCGAAATAAACAGAAAGAAGAATCGTGTATATGAAAGATAAATATAAAGTAGATATAGATGATTCACTTTGTCAACACTATTTAAAGTTTTCTATTCTTCATATGCACATGTGATGATATGTGTATGTTATTAGTCTCTGTTTTTCGTCACTTGAATAGAATATTTTTTCTATTGAAATTAAGAAATGAAAAATGCATACAAATAGATACAATTCAAAATATTATGGATTTTTTTGTTGTTGTTTAAGTACTACGATTCCCTTAAAGAATTGAGACAAAATACATTCAAATGTAGACTATTTGTTTTAAATTACACAATTTACTTTGTCTTATTTGCATTATTAGAGAAAAATGATTCTAAAAAATGTATAATTATCTAAATGCATTATTTAAATGTCAAACTAATCACTTTAGTTCTAAATTATTAAAAAAGTAATAAAAAAATTTACTTTAATACTTAAATTAACTCTTTATCTTAATAGTTAGTATTATATAGCAGTGTGTAAACAAGGGTACTCTCCAATCCGCTTAAGCTCGTAAGATTTTTATAATATGCTTTTAATCATAGCACAAACAGAATATCATGATACAATGATAATAATTTCCAATATTTAAAAAAAACATACTTCAAATTGTCTTGAATTAAATTATACTATGCATATGTTTTGTTTTTTATTCATAATAAATAGTATTATTTTTTACTAATTATTATTTACTTTATATGTGAATTAAAATTTTAATTAAAAGCGTTAAAATTATTGATAGCTAAATAAACAGCAAAACTATTCTAAAATTCCTGTAGTTGTTGAAATTATCAAATGAATCAGACGGATAAAATGCTCCATAAAAATGTTAATTGAATTTGAAAATTAAAAGTCGGGAGATTAAAACAGAAGACATAATTATTTTATAATCGTTTTCATATCATTTGCATAATAAATAAAAGAAAATGAATCCTTAAGAATCGCACAGAATTTTTTTGAAAATCCTATTGCTGTGTTTATAGTTTAATTTATCTAATATTTATTAATAGTTAGAGAAATAATTAAATTTAAAGATAAATCCACATTCATTAAATAAAATGAATCAAATTTAATTTAATTAAGCTACATAAAAAATGAGTCTTGTATTTATACATTTGCAGCAAAACATGAACGAATGCTGGAAATCAATGAAACTTCAAACAGAATAATGAGATTAGAGAGTTTAAATCTATATTGAGAGATTTTAATTAAAATGTGAACAAATGAAAAAATTTTTAATTAAGTAGTTTTGCATGACTAATTATTCGTAACATTTAAAATTTAATTAAATATATTATATTTCATTTTTATATTTTATTTCATTTTGATATTTTATTTCATTTTGATATTTTATTTCATTATTTGACATTTCATTTTCCGACATTGCCGTATTTATTCCATTTTTTATATATATATATATAATTTTTATCTGATGGTTTGTATTTTTTAAAATTATTTTCAAATGCAGTTTCATTTGATCCTAATAAAAGAAATTAAGCTATATAATACATCAATGCATATATTTTCAGAAGATTTTTAAGAAAAGGTATTTCCTTGTGCTCCAATTAATATATGAGCTATTTTTATTTTTCGTTCTTATCAGAATAATATATGTATGGAAAACATATTTATAACCATTTACAAGTATTAAATATCTACTAACAAAAACATTTCAGAACTTTTTAAATCTCTGCTTTTTAAACAGCTTTATTTAGGTCGATAGGAACTTATCACCTTGAATCTTTTAAAGGAATTTATTCAATCAATATCAGGTTACATATCTACAAAAAGGAAATATTTATATTTCTTTTTATGTATGTTATATTTATGTTCATAATGCAATGTAAAAAATCATAAAATGACCATAAATATATTATTTGAAAAAAAAGTACTATTTTGTACTGCCATAATTTGAATTTGAATTCGGTCTTTTGTAAGTAAATATAATTAATAATTAAACAATCGATAGTTAACGAGTTTCTACCTAGGTAAAACTGAAATAAATTCATTTATGACACCTTTAACTTTTTCTTTATACTTGGCGCACTAATGCACCAATATATAATTATCCTATGTATAAAAGATGGTACAAACGTGGTAAAAAATTTCAATATAATTTCCTTATATTGGTTAATATTTTTTTTTTTTTTTGAAATTTCTACGATACTTAAAAATCTTTATTTTTTTGTTATATTTTATAAAATTTTATATTTTCCATTTTTTTCCTTATTTTTTATTGAAAATAAGCAAAATAAGGTGTAAGTAACACAAAACAAAGTGAAAGGTACAATATTTAAAAAAAAATTGTAAATAAGTTATTTGCTTTATCTTTTTTTCATCATAACTTTAAAGATATCTTGAAAAAACGAAAGCTATAGAAAAATGAATGTTTTGAATTTTTTGTAAATTTTAGCTTTTTTAAAATTCTATTCTTACAACTGTGAGTGTTATTTTGTCACTCAATCCTATTTTCCTAGTTCCATATCAGTGTTACGGATTAAAACAATATGATGTTCTATCATTTTGATAATTAGAGAAGTATTATTCATTTATTTATTTATTTAGATGATACTAACTGCTGAGGCAACACATCAAATGAGAATATATTTGATTTCCGAAAGCAGTAAATTATAACAATCCCTTTTTATATTATGAATAATTATAATAAATAAATAAATAAACTATATATAAAATGATTCCCATGTTTCCATTCAAATATATACATTTATTTAAAATATTTAAATCATTCTACAAAGAAAAAATATATACACTTGCATAAAATATATCTATTTTCGGGTTTTCGGCAGATCAAAGTAACCTTAAAACTATTTCAAAAGCAGAAACTAAAATGATTTTTGTGAGTTCCCAACAGAGAACGAAATAAAGAACAGTCTCAGCGAAGCAAATCACGCTTCGTGCTATAAGTAAAGGTACAAGAGGATTGCAGAATTTTTATTCTTCAGTGTTTGACTTTGCTCCAACTTTCCTTTCTGTTTTCATTATAATTTCATCATGCATTTTTACAAGTACAATCAAGAAGTCCAGTCGCGGGTGAAAGCATTTCAGTTGGCCCAGTTTCTAAGAGTTTCTGTTTCGGAATGCAGTGAATGTTTTTTTCCGGAATGCAGGGATCGAGTCCTTTTACTAATTTTTTTCTTTATTTACTTTCTTGAAATGGAAAAAAATAAGAAATAAAAATAAGGAGAAAAAAAGAAAATGTTGTGTAGCGAAAACATTTCTGCGCATTTTTCTTGTCCCAAATGGACCTCGACCAATAACGGGTAGCATGCTGCCCTGAATTTGAAATCGTTTTCTAGTATTTATTCTCAAAAATTTCTCTTTTTCGTGTTCGGGATTCTAACTTCATTTCCTTGAAAAGTTTCTATTTGATGATATACTTTCGTTTTTCTTGATTTAAAAGTCCTGAACTTCTGTAAATCTTTTTTTAAAAGTTTAAGTAAATTATCGTTATTTGATGACTGAAGAAATGTTTGATATTATATTACTTTTTAATGATAAATTTAATTAAAGTTATTGCTTTTCCGTATGTTATATGCTTCTTTTAAGAAATAAAAAAAATGTTGTTTAAAAGCTCACTACCATTATTTAATTAATGAATGAGTCATTTTCATGATCATGATTCTTAGCTTGATTTTAAGAGGCAACATGAATGCCACTTTTTGAAACCCTATTCAATTCTTTTTTATCTCTGTAAAATGTAATATAAATTCAATAGTACTTCCCTGTAATTTCATAGGTTTTTATTTAAAGCATAAAGAATATTTTTTATGAAATTCGTATTTCTATGAAATTCATATTTCTACGAAAAAATTATTTTCTTCTTAGTTTTATAGATATATATAAAGGTCATTGGCATCCCTTTGTTTTTATTCCTAACTTCTACGTTTTTATTATTTTTTAACAGGTTTGTACTTAATATCAAGCTGTTATCATATTTTTCTCAAAAATTCATAATTAATTTAACTGACGATTGTTGTGAACTATTATTCACTAAAAATCTCAATTAATTAGAAACGCTAGTACAAGCGGTTTTTTTTTTCAATTCACTATAAGGCTTTTAACTAGACATTTCCCACAATTCTGATATCCATTTGTATTTGTTTGCAGATAGCATTTAATAAAGATAGATTTCCTTTAATTAACAAACAAAAAACATTTTTATTTAGGAAACTTCCAAGATCGATTTTGTGCTTATAATATATATAAAAGGGGCTATTATCTTTGTCTACTGAAATAGAGATTTGTATTTGCGCTACAAAATGCATATCACGATTCATTAAATTTACAATCATTGATGCTACATTTATGAACGCGAATAATCATTGAATGTTTCATTTTTATGTAGCCGAATAGTGTACATTTATGTGAACGTTTTACACTCTTCCAAGACAGAGTATAAATTTTAATGATCGTGTTCTTGAAGATACGAGAAACAGTTATTTATTTTAACTGATGACTTTCTACAGGATGGTTGTAGTTGAATATTTATCTTGAGTATTGGTCATGAAAATGGCAATTTTTCTTTCTATTATGGGTTATGAAAGAGAGGAAAAATGTTACCTGAAATTTATTTGGTATTTATTTTATGATTATTATTTTTTTTTTATATATTTATAAATTTATCTGATATAAAATTTATTTGGCATTTATTTTATGAGTTTAAATTTTTAAATTCGTAATTCAAATAATGCTGTATTTTAACTTAAATTTATGTAAAAAGAGTTAGTAATATGTATATCACTATAGTAACAATTGTTTAATCATATATTTTAATAGTTTAATAATATTAATCTTTTGCGTTAGTGGGAACCAGTTACCTCTCTTCCTTCCGGCTTCGCAACTATGTTGTTTTCAGTAAATATTTATAATAATTTAAGTATTTAAAGTAATATGTATTCTTTCATTAGTAAATATAATAAAATATCGTAGAGAAAACCTGCTAAAAGATAATATAGATTACTCAAAAACTGGCTAAAATTGGGTTTTGATGTACAAATTGAATATAACTAACTCCAAATAAAACTTCTAATTTCCCTAATCCTGGAGTTAGTTTCTAGAATTCTATAACATCGTTTGGAAAAAGGTTTTTATGACAATCATTTCACGAATTTGTTCACTGCAGCAAAAGATTTTGTGAACAAATTTTCTGTTATTCCTCCTTTAACATAGAACGTTTTTTTTTTTCATTCGAAATTAGGAAATTAGTTGAAAAGTCAAAATTACAAATTAACGTTTCGAAAGAATATATGCATCGCTAAAAATTCTTAATCTAGATTAGATTTGAAATGTTTGCTCATCTTCTAATGCCAAAATATCTATCGGAGCAATTTTCTAAACAACTGCGGAAGATGACAGCTATTTACTTTGACAGAGGATTGCAGTTCGTAAGATAAAATCTCATGTAGAGGATTCTTGTGGAAAAAATAAACCACAGATCAATTCTTTTCTAGCAATATAGGAAATATTCTGACCTGAACGAGGCACACAGCCAAGGGAGGTGAAGCACGATAGCCTAAGTACTCAAATAATCTTCTTAGGTTAAACATCCAACATTTCTAGTCCTTTTTTCCGTGTTCTCTTCTTTTTCAATTTCACTCTATCCTTTATCTGGTCTTCTAAAGTATGAGATCGTCTGTGCTGGAGCATTGTTAGACTTTCTTAAAATTCTTTTACTGTGGAATATTCTGTCGCTTCTTCTTTTATATTAAAATTATATGATATAAAAAATGAGTTTTGGGATTCTAAATATATTTTGAACCTTTATGTTGGAGAAGGATTTCGAAAATTGTCAAGTATTTGCTAAATTGGAGAATGATTTTTGGTATTCAAAAATAGAAATAGGGCGATTCAGATTAATTGAGGAAATTGAACTAAAAAAGTCTGTAGATTACAAAGAATAGAGAAGTCTTTTCCAACCAAACATGCAAATAAAATTGGGCATATTTCAGCTCTTTAGACCTTTCTAAACTATTTCGGATTTCACAATCCCAGAATTCTTCATGCTTGCAAAATTTATTTATTCGATAGATGTCTAGGATTTCAGAAAAAGTGGTAAACTACGTATTTGATATTTGTTGGATTCCTAAATATATTACTCTTTATCCATTTGCCAATTTAAATTTTTTTAGAAATATTTTCAGCGGAAATATATAGAAATTAAGCAAATAAAAATGAAATTCCTTTGAATTTCACTTTTCATTGTTCCAACTTTGTAATTTAATAAATCCAAATATCGTTTGAATCTACCCAACTTCTATTATTAAAACTTTTAATTTTTTAATTGAAACATTGCCAAGAAGTTTCTTAAATATAAGATACAAAATTAATTGATATTTAAATAATTACTTATGAAATTCACATTAAGTATATGAATCTAAATATCTGAAGTTATTGACTAAAATTCTAATTGTTAATAAATAGACAGAGGATGAATCACCAATTTATTGTTTTATTTATTTCAATTTCTGATTTAATAGAATTTTCATGCACTGATTTCTTTCCCTAAATTGCAAGATTGCGATCAAAATATTTCAAAATTATTACAAATATATCTTTTTTCCCAAAAAATTCGTATTCGGATTTTCAGTGTTAAACTAATTTAATTTTTTGTTCAATTTAAAGGCTTCTTATCCAGTGTAGTTTGGCATGTGTGTATTCCGTTTGAAATCACAATGTTTGTTTATCTTTCTACTTAAATTTAGTATAAATTAAATAGTAATCCATGAAAAAATCAACTAGAACGTCTTGAAGCTATTTGTGATAAGATACGTTGGCTATTCCACAGTCAGAAATTTATAACTGTAATGAGTATATATTTTGTAAATCATAGCTAAAAAAATATTGTGCTTTTTTTTGTATTTGAACATATTAGATCACATGTTCTTCTTAATAACAAAGCCTAATTCTTGAATTTACAAAAAAAAAAGTTAAGCTGGTTTGTTAATCCAATATTAAAATATCGTATGTTGTCTGCAGATTAATAGCGGCAGAATTCCTGTTTAAATCTTTCTAAAAGTAAGAAACAGAACAAGTTTTATACTTCGCAAATTAGTTGAAGATCCTGTTAAAAATAATCTTCGCAGATTAAATTCATTTCTCTCTTCAAACTAATACGTCTATTTAAAATTTGAAACAGAAATTTGGAAATATAATTTTTCTTTATAGATTTTTTATAAAAAAAATTTAATTCTCTGAAGTTTTCTAAATAAATATATTAAATCTTCTTCTAAACATTACTTAGCTTTATTTTGTATTAGTATATATTCCTAACCAAAAATAAAAGCATAAAGTACCAGAAATTTTAAAAAAGGAACTGTTTTAGATTTATTATCTCTTATATTAACATTTTAATTGCTTACTTTTATTGAAGATCCGACTAAATTGACCCTTATAATTGAATTTATTTCCCTCTTCAAATTAGCAAATCTATTCAAAATTTGAAAAAGGAAATTAGAGATATGATCTATATTTATAGATTATTAAAATATTTT